>JAOBRD020368550.1:25840-37279 GCA_027575215.2 Hydrozoanthus sils
AATGATTATGGCTATGGTGATGTTAATGATTATGGTGATGTTAATTTTAATGGAGATGATGTTGATTAATGATGATGGTGATGATAATGATAGTAATGATGGTGATAATAATGACTGTGTAAAGGTGATGATGATGATGATGACAATGATGATAATGATGATGGTGATGGTAGTGATGACGATGATGGTGGAAATGATGATGTTGATGATTTAACCAGAGATGACGATGATCGTGATGATGATGATGGTGACTATTTTTACCTAATCAGTTAAACAGCTAGACGGGTTACAATGTTCAAAAGCGAATTTTTACTCACTCACCAAAGAATTTGATAATTCTCTGAATTTTTCTTTAGCAGCGAACCGACAGATACCTTGTACATTCTGTTTAAGTTTCGTAGTTATATCCTCTGAAGAAATGTTTTAAATCGTGTGGAATTGTTTGTATCTAAGACTAATTTATTATAATTGTAGTAAGAAACTTTGAAAAGACAATTTTTCGCTAATCATTATTTAAGTTGACACCAAACATTTAAACACACACACACACAAACCCAAATGTTTTACTACAACAATGTTGATGGGCTTTTTCATCAAACCATAGAATGTCGCTATTTACTGTGCATGTCCAATTCTGTTCCAACGACCAGTGAATAGAATGGGGAAGCTTTGGGGTTTGAGCTTAGCATGTTGACTTTATGGAAAGCTTCCAAAGTTTGCGGAGGCCTTAAAAGTCAGTTTTGATTTTCTTTCTTTTCAGGATATGGGCTCAACAGCACCAGTCACAAGAATAGAGATCTTTATGAATGAAAAAGAAGCTGGTGATGAGCCTTCCGAAAGAAATAGGAATGGAGGACGGCCCAGGTGAATAATTTTTTCTCATCGCCTCCGTCCTGGTATCTTTACGAATCTTCATTTGTTAAACGCTCCACGTACAAAAGTTTAGTTAGTTGAGTACATTATTCGGTTACTTGATTGTTGCCTTTTGGTTTTTTTGTTTTCTTATTGAAAAGTACTTATCTTAAAATGAACATTTCCGAAAAAATTTTGATTTGAAAAAAAATGCGATTTTTTTTACGAAACTTCTAACTCTATGTTTCTTTGATCAACTCTTGTCGCTGTTCATAAGGATGACAGGCTCACTGTGACTTAATTAAGGAATTTGCATCACCATTGCATCAAAATGAAACTAATTCTGTCAGAGAAAGAAAGTTTTAATGAAACAGATAGTGAAAATCAAGCTGCAACACATCTTTCCAACACTTTTACACCCCACTGTTGTTGCTGTACAAGGAGCAGTGTTCCTTAATCTACATCGTATTGACATCATGTCCTTAATCTACGTCGCCTTGACTCAGCATTTGGTGTACCAAAATGGCAGCGATTTTCATTGTTTTTAAAGACTGGTAAAATATTCACGTTTTATTCACATCAATTTTTTTTGTGTAGTGTTCTTTTTAAGATACATACTTTTAGAAAAGAAAACAGAAAACGAAAGGTTATGGGTACTTTAACTATATTGTACTTCGTGTCTTGTGATCATCTTCACAGAGGTCGAACTCTGACATGGTATAAAGAACCAAAGGCACGGAAATGTGAAGAAGGAAATACCTGCATGTTTCGATCAATGTGATCATCTTCAAAGAGGTCAACTCTTACATGCTGTTATGAACCAAAGGCAAGAGCAAGAGAAACCGAGAAAGAAAAAACCAAAAACTGCCCCGAGTGGGAATCGAAGCCATGACACCCTGATCACATGGTAGGCGCTCTAACCACTGAGCTACCGAGGCATCTACAGTGTTTTTTTCTTAATCAGTTTCTCTTACACTTGCCTTTGGTTTGTTACAGCATGTCAGAGTTGACCTCTTTAAAGATGATCACATTTATCGAAACATGCAGATATTTCCATCTTCGTATTTTATTAGTGTGATACCTGTGATGAAAAAAAAACCACATTAATTAAGTGTCAATCAGAAACTTTTACATTATTGTTCTGATTATTATATTTGTTTTATATTGAATAAAGATAGATGTATTTGTTATCCCCACTTTCGGTTGCTTGATCTCTGTACCAGAGGAAGCTATGTTTCTTCTCTCATTTTTAGACAACTTTGGAGGTCGGTTTCAACACTCACAGGAAACTCAATAATGAGGAAACTGTCAGTGGATTCCACTGGGGCCGAGTGATGAAAGCACGAGTGAAGAAGGCGTCACAGGAAACCCGTACCAAGGCCCCGGACCGAAGAGAGAGAAGGAATACTACATCGAGTGATTTTTGGTTATAACTTGGGGAAAGCCATTGGTGTACCGTAACAGTTTTTTTAAAAATTGTTTTTACGAAAGAGAAGGCAGAACAATTATACATCAAAAACCATGGCTTAACTGTTTTTGATGTTTATCTTATAACTTGGCGCATGGCAAGATGTGCAAAACAGCTCTGTATTATGAAGCATCATGTGAACAGATGAAAATTCGATCAACAACCTGATTGATGAAGAGTTTAGCTTTTGATTGAGAACACCCGAAATTTTATAAAATTTTTTGTTGACCCAGCTGGTTTGGATTTTATTTTGGTGTCACTTGTCGTCAACCAGATTCAAGTACAACAGTTTTCATAGAAATCGCACATAATTGATACACCGCGAGTTTTTTTGGATTTTACAATAACTAAACCAGTAAAATTTAGTTAACGACACCGTAATATTCTAAGCACATTTGTATCGCTCACGTTGATTTATATACGTTTTATGAACGAAAGCAATAATTTATTCATAGCAAAACCATTTTTTGAAAGTCTTTGTTCTTTTGAGTTCAAAGGAAAAAAATCAACGAGAATTACTCAAGTGCTTGTGCCCCAACTTGTTAGCCTTAGTTCACGTGTTTGGGCGAGCTTATTGTCATGGCTTTCCAGGTTGTGAATCTGTAGTAGGGTTGGGTTATAAAATTGTATTTTCCGAATTAAAGATATCTTTTTTATCAAAGTACAAAGTCTTTGTATTTCAATTGTAAAATAAATTTAAGTAGAAACATAGACCATTTGGTAATGAAGTGCATCCGAACCATCCAGACGATTTAAATTGCCCCTCCTGCCCTTTTCAATCCCCCCTCTTTTTTTGGGGGGGGAGGGGGGGAAGGGAAAAATAGAAAATTAAAGTCTCTAGTTGGGGATTTTGCCAACACAACATTGGTCATGTTTTGGGCAGAAAGAGTTAAAAGTGAAAATATTCTCTCAAACTACAAGTACATGAAAAGTATGAGTCCTAGTTAGGAGAATTTTACCAACACATTTTGTCATGTTTGGGGCACAAATGTATGAATGGTTTAATGGGTATTTTGAAATCTTTCAAGCAACTTTTTTTTTGTCATCTTTGAAAGTGAAAGTTCTGAGAAACCCTGAAATAGGTGATGAGCGTACCTCTCTTTTCAAACAAACCAAGCTCGGTGTTTAATGTACATTTACACTTTATTCTTAAAAAAAAGTAACACCATTTCCGGGCAAAATCTTTACAGTAATATATTGTTGATCAGATTATTTTTTTTCCCATTGCAAAGATAAGGACACATTTCTTTAATGTACTTCCATTAGCTTCAAAAGAGAAATTTAGTTTTTCATTTCCTGAAACTGAAATCAGCCTTGATAATTATGTACAGGAGGCTACAGGAAACCATAAACTTTATTGTGGATTCCAGACTTCACCAGGAATCTTTGGACTGAAGTCTTTTACTCTGCAACAGAAAGCAGTGATGCAAGTTAAACTAGTTATCGAGTATGTAGTTTAACAGTCAAATTACCAAACAACTATCAACTGAAATAAAAATTAAATGAGTGAGATTGAGATTGGAAAATATTAAACCATTTTAATGTAGAAATATTTTATACCAAAATTCTACATCTGCAGCTTAGAAGTGTTAGAAATGAATTGTAAAATAAATTTAGAAGCTTTTGTAGTTAAAATTAGATTCGAGTGCTGAGAATAAAAGCTTTCCTGAATTGTTTCTTATGAAGCTGGGCTTGGCATAAACATCTCAAACAACTCATTTGTTGGCCCAGTGAAATTCAATGCTAACTGATCCTGCATTATTTAATAAAATACTGGTTCAATTTCCCTTCTAAAGCACCTTTAGAAACTTACCTGTTCTTCAAATTTGCTTATTGTTGCTAGCTACCACACTAATAAACTATATACATAATTGACAATACTGGACCTGTTTCGGTTGCCAGATTAGAGCTGTCACAGCTTTTTAAAAACTATAATTTAATCAAAAGAATGTAAAAGAAGTATAATTGTTAAACATTTGAGGAAAATGACAACAATTTACATGTTTTGTTTTCCAAAAAATGTTGTCCTTATCCTCAAATATAATTAATCATATATACTCTATCTATGCCACTACAGGGTTATACTGAACTGTAAGTTGTCCGCAGCAGCTAACTGGGTTCAAACTCTTTAATGGATTCAGTACAGGATTTAGTTGGTTGGACTTCTGACCTATGAGGTACCTTTTTACTGGCTACACCTTAGCACATATTATGTACAATGCTGCCTATTTTCATCAACAGCCAGATGACCCATAAGCACGTAACCTAGTTATTAATATACACAACAACATTTCTCGATTCTGATTGGTTAAGAGCAGGGTTGTTTTTCATAAACACAGTGCAAAAAGAGTTAATTTAGTGCAATTTACTCTATGACTACGACTAAATCTACAACTAGAACTTCGACTACAATGCAACTACGACTAGGACTTCGACCACGACTTTAATTATGACTTTGAGTCAACTACAACTTGGAGTACGACTATGACTACAAATACTACGACTGTGATGACTACTATGACTATTACGATTATGGCTTTGATTTTCAACTAAGAAAATTATTATTTGGAATACGACTACAACGACTGTGACTACTATGACTGCTTTGACTTCGACTACTTCGATTTCAATAATGACTGATTATAACTATTACTATTAATTCAACAATTACTACAACTGCAATGACTACTGTGAGAACAATTACAAATACATTTATGATTACAACTACGACTTCAACTACATTTGCAATGACGACTATTATTATGACTTCAACCTCAACTACTATTATTCTTGTAAATACTTTGATGCTGGTTCCTTTTATACTGATTAAAAACTCTTTCTATACTTGACCTGCAATTATTTTGCTGTGTATAATTATTAATAGGTAATCACACGACTTATTTTTTTTCAATTTTAAAATAATTTGCACTCGTGTGTTTTTCAAAAAACTCAAATTGTATTCGCCCTACGGGCTCATGCAATTTTGATACTTAAATTTGAAAAACCCATTCATGCAAACTATTTCCAAATTGAACTCAAGGTCGTGTGATTACCTATATAAACTGCATGTTTGTTGGTTATTACTGGTCTAAGCTATTAACTTCAATCTATTTTCATTTTTATGAGTTAATTTTAATTCATTTTTCAAAAAGTTCTTTTTATCAGTTTTGGAAGGAGTGCTAAAACAAAACTTTTATTTATAATAAATGGTTATCCTTCCATCTCAACAGTTTAAGCTTCTGTTAGTTGGACAATGGGATGTGGTCTAAAACCTCTGGTCAACAGTGTAGGCATACTGATGGAAGACGAGGTTTCGTCTAAGCAGGCAATGTATGTAAGCTCACAGGGTTAAATATACTCGGGAGTTCTGAATAAAAGTACAGAGCAGGGTGGAAAAATCTGACTTCCAAAGCTAATAATAGTACCTCGGGGTTTTCAAAAGTTGCAGACACCCGATGCAAACCACGGGCTACTTTGATCAATTGCCCCAGGTACTTTTGGGGCCTTTAAGTATTTATTATTATAATAAGGTCCTCCAGGCATACTAAACTTCAAAATAAACTCTGGCTACTTTTACTTTTCCTCCTGCTACTTTTTTACAAATTGAAAACCCCGGTACCTGTAGGACAAAGTCATAGCATAAAGTGGAAAATTCTTAAAAACTCAATAATGAGTTATATTGGCATCAGCGTGGAAAGTAAAAAAAAGATGTCTACTAATGTTTTAAAAAAGGTGTCCTTTGCAGTGCAGGAATAAGGCATATCCAATTAGATAAGGCTGTAAACTGTTGGAAGATAAAGTCACATAAAGTAGAACGATAAAGTAGCAATTACTGCTAATAAACTGGCAGACTGACACAACAAGAGTGGGAAATTTCAAAAGTTAATAATCTTACAGACCTGAATTTTACTTTAAAGCTGTATAGGGTGGATTTTTTTTCTCAAAAATAATATTGTGCACATATGATGATTAGGGACTCCAAAATCCAATAATTCATATTTCGATACTAGTTAGACTAAGCTAAGCTAAATTCCTTTCTCGAGCCTAAGTGGCTCATAGGGCCTGTGCTTATCTCCCACTTTTGCATTGCTAAGTGGATGAGAGTTTTTGACTCCCCCTGGACAGGACACTTTTTCCACCTCAGGTTAGCCCCCAGCAGAACTGGTACTCAATTATACAGCTGAGTCAACTGGAGAAAATCTGGTAAAGTGTCTTGCAAAAGGACACAGCACAGTGATCTGACCAGGGCTTGAATTCGCAACCCTAGGATTACGAGTTGAACACTCTAACCGCTTGGCCACTGTGCCACTGACATACCAAAAAGGGCTAAATCAGATAACCAAAAAAAAAAACTTACTTATCACTAGATTCTGCCTCAAGAAGCTTCTGCTGGAGTCCGTACACAACAACTGGTGGTTTTGATTCTCGACGAAGGTCTCGTTGACAATAGTAATTATCAGATAACTTGTGTGCTGCACCAGATGGCAAATTAGGTAGGGGCTGGGTCCTGAATAAAATAGTTTTTGCAGTGATAAAATAATTCATTCAGAAATCCTTGTTTCGAGCACTAAAATAATAGTAATAATTGTTGAAGATTCAACTACTAACAGACCAAGTCTAGATCCAACAAATAACATAACGTTTTCATTCACTCTTTCACTACGATTAAAACTTTTGAGGATATATCTATCTCTGAATTTTCATAAACATAGCTTTTATACTTTAACTATGACACCCAAATTCATAAATATTATATAGTAATATAGTTTTAGATACACAAATTGACAAAATTAAAAAAAAATAATATACTGTATCAAGCAAATATTTATCAATGAGTGTGCTGTGTGCAACAGATTTAAACATATTTTTAAAAAGTACATAAAAAAGTGTGCATACTAAGAAACTGTAAGGAACTCTGTATACACTCGTCTTTATGGTCATAATATGGTACCGATCACGTACTTAGCTTCTTATTTCAAAAGCAAAGTGCACTGCAACTTAGGTTAATTCGAGGTATATACTTATTACAAAAAAGAGCCTGTGTCTTACCAATATGTTAGCACAGACTTACAGTCTTGCGTAAAAACTGTGAACTTAATTTAATTTGGCAGAATGCTACGATAGATCAACAAGTTTTAAGACTGTTTTACCTGGCGGCCTGGATGTATTGATTCACGGGGCTTCCCTTGGCATAGCGCTGCATTACTTTGATCTCATGCTATAAAAGAGATAGTACTGCCATGCTTCAATGACATGCAACAGTATTTCTTATTAATCTTTAAGTAATTTCGCACAACAACTTACCCCTGATAAAAAGTTTCTCAGTGCCTGAATAACTTTTGTAGCAGTCGCCATCTTGGTTGTGTTGAACGCACGCAAGGTCTTCTGGGAGCAGCTCTAGGAAACCTGGGCCGAGGATTCGCCATGGCTAATCCCCACCTCCCCTTCCCCCACCCGAAAAAAATTGTTCAATTTTGTAAAATTTTTAAAACTTGTCATTGAACATGAAGTATTGAGTCGACTATACTTATTTACATTTTTTGGTTATACAGAAAATTTAAAGTTTAAATCATGGCGAACGACAACGTCGACAATGACGGCAGAAACAATAGTGAATACAATAGCTGCACGTTGGAATGCACCGTGCTGGTAAACTCCACATCGTCGTCTTGAAGATGACAACGTGAAAAGTTCGAGTCAGTTTTGAAGTTTTGCGACTGCGAGAATGACCTATAGAAATTTGTCATTCTTCTTCATCTGCAGTGCATTACCATGACAACCAATAGGTTTTGTTATGAGTTAATCCTGGTTTGAAGTTAATCGGCTTTCGAACAACCGATCCCCATTCCTCAAAACTTATAACATTAACCCTGGGTTAGCACTTATAAATCGGGTTTTGAGGAACGGGGCCCGGTAATATATTACCATAACAACCAATAGGTTTCAGTTAAGAGTTAACCCTGGGTTATGGCGGGACTTTACCTAAACTTCTGTTGGATAGTGAGGAAGTTGAAAAAGATATTAATTTTGAATAAGAAGAAATTTGAGTAAAACCGCCAAACCGTTCCTCCATGCAAGGAACTAGTACAGCTTTAGTTTGAGAACGGTTTGGCGAATTTACATCAAATATTAACTTCAAAATTAATTTTTAAACTTCAAAAAATCACCAAATTAATAAATCTCTTTAAAATTACCAATCTTTGAAAAAAAAATAAAACTCAAAATTCATCGAAAAATTCTTGAAATATTCAAGCTGACTCTCCTTCATCTCATCTGTGTTTTAAGCATAGGGATTTTGTAGATTTAAACCATGGACGGAGATATCAGAAGAAACATGAGGAAAAGTGGCCACAAAGCGTGCCTTAGATTAAGTCCCGCCTTAAGAACTTTCTGAGGCTGAGAAAAGGTGAAGAACATTTATTTATGATGATAACCTATTGCAAATAATTGATATAGTGTTATTAAAAAATGTGCTTTTCAGTGGGATTTTCGACTAAAGTTCGCAGATAACAATTTTACACGTTTTTTCAAATGATCTAGATAGCAGAAATTCGGTGATAAACTTGATCAAAGAAAAACACGACTCTTTTTATTGCAAACATACTAACGTAGTGCCATAAAAAAACAAAATAAAGTAGCATAAAAAAGACAAACTAGAAAGAAAATGTTTTTGTATGCTAATTTTTAAAAAAAATTTTTTCAACCACACATATTGGCTTACTTTATGAATCTGTAAACAGTTGCACTGACGA
The DNA here is from genome assembly GCA_027575215.2 of Hydrozoanthus sils. Lineage (NCBI taxonomy): Eukaryota > Metazoa > Cnidaria > Anthozoa > Zoantharia > Hydrozoanthidae > Hydrozoanthus > Hydrozoanthus sils. Next base: position 34,913 of record JAOBRD020368550.1, read on the forward strand.
TGGCAGTGAGTACTGCCAAAACATGTTTGCAATAAAAAGAGTTGTGATTTTTAACATGTTTCTTCATTTACCAAATTGCAGTTCTTACAGGCCTGTTCCGGGTCTTTAAGTTGCCCTAAATTGCACTAAGTGGCAGTGGTTTTTCACCCCATTTTTCCTTAAATTGCCTTGAATTTCACTAAGTTGCAGTCATTTTTAGCCTTATTTTTCCTTAAATTGCCTTAATAAGGCGGGAGTAACACAAAGCGCGCTTTGTGGCCACTTTTCCTCATGTTTCTTACGATATCTCCGTCCATGATTTGAATCTACAAAATCGGTTCGCTTATAACACAGATGGTATTTTTAAAGAAAATTTTGAATTTGGTGATTTTTTGGGAAGCTTAAAAATTAATTTTGAAGTTAATACTTAATGTAAATTCGCCAAACCGTTCACAAACCAAAGCTGTACTAGTCCCTTGCCAGGAGGAACGGTTTGACGATTTTACTCAATATTCTTCTTATTCAGATATCTTTTTCAAATTTCTTACTATCCAACAACATTTTGGGTGTTCGCGGTCAGATTTCAACCAAACTCCCTTAAACTGCATTAAGTCACCTTAGGTCGCAATAAGTCGCTCTAAATCGCGGCGATTTTAACAACCCCGGAGTAAGCCTTCTCTTGAGACAGACCGGCGAGAAAGTCAGTACCAGTTACTACTACTATACTACACAAATGTACCACATACAGTACATGTATTATTTATATTGTCTAAAATCAGTAAAGACATTTAAGAACATGTTTAAGAACATTTGAGGCTGATATCCCAACGTTCAGCCTCAGAAGAAAGATCGACGTTCTTATAAAATGAAAAGAGTGTATTGGTAATTTCTCTCAACGAGAATACATAATTTTCCTGTTACTTCAATTTCATCACTACAAAACGAATTATTTTGTATGAGTTCGACGATGCATGATACACTGGCCGGGCTGGAAGGGTTGGCCGAACCATACGTTACAACTAGGATACATAATCTTCATGTAATCAATTTGGGAGAAACTAACCTTTCATCTTTTTTCGATCAATTTAATTTTTGTATTCTGAGCGCAATTTTTAGTAGCGGCAGAAATATTCTTAACCTTTTTCCATACTAAGACCGGGGAGGGGGGAATACTTCAATATAGTTTGAGTGGAGGTGTGCCGCTGGGTTTGCGAAAGTCCTACCCTTTGTAAGAGTAAATTTTGCAAATTTTGTGACCCTATACTAGAGTACACCCTATAAAATCCCGGGTATAAAACGCTCATAGCAGTTGTTCTTGATTTCAGTCTCTTGTTATTAAGTTTGTCTGAACATTGATCCCGTTAAGCGGGTCTCTATAATCTAGACCAATCCTATGGTTACTACACTTTATCCTAGAGCACATGTCTTGAAAACCATACCCTTCCCAGCGGCACATATTCCCTATTAGCAAATATATTCATGAAAGTACCACCCCCCCCCCCCCCCCCGATGAAACTCCAATCGCTACAGTCGCCGAGATGGAACTTGAGCGATTCTAGCGATTACCATCGCCACTTTCGCTCGCTTCGATAGCTACTGTCGCGAACTCTTAAATTTATTTCCATATAATCGCTACTGTCGTTGTGTAATTTTGTTCGTGACTGTAGCGACGGGAGCGATTATGTTTTATGGAAACCGGGTGAGAACCAATTAGTAAGTAATTTATCGAAAGAGATGAAGCAGAGCTTATTCAGATCAATGTCTAAATCTTTCATAATAGTGCGCCCCATCTTCGTTCTTCAACTCGCCCTGCGAGCCTCCAGCTGTGTTGTTGTTGAGCTCGCACAAACCACTATGTACCACGTGGTTGTATGAGCGACATCTGCTATTTTTCTGGCAGTAGTGAGCACATTTCAATACAGTGGTGGAGCGGTAAGTCGATATTACAGTCTTCGTCAGTCGCGCGTTCTCGTGGCTCAGACGAAACAAACTGCTGCTTATTTCAACTGTAAAAAAAGAAAATCGTTAAACATGAAAGTTTAACAAAGTAAAGCAGATAAAACGCGTGTTCTGATTGGTTGAGGTGATGTACTCTAAGTATTAATAGTGTGTACCTCCATACGTCATGGCTGGGATTCATTTGCTGTTTGTATGACTTATTTTGTAAATGAATTGAATGAAACTCGCTTGCTTGCTCTGTCAGTACTAGAAACACTTGTAAGTTTTTCAGCTCATTCAATACAGTAAAAACCCGCGTATAAGAACCTAAAGTTAAAGAACCTGTTAGGCTAAAATTCTTACTTTAAACCCTATTTTCATAAGAACCAATTTAGCCTAAATCTTTCAATAGGTTCTTATTTTACAAAAATGAAGGCATAGATATAAACA
>JAOBRD020368551.1:0-20165 GCA_027575215.2 Hydrozoanthus sils
GGTGACGTGTTTTCTTCGACAAGATTCTGTATAACGGTCTTCTGATGCTCGCTGAACGTATTTATTTTGAAAGGTTTAGAGTCAATAGACGCACTCTCCATGCCCACTGCCATCTTCAAAAACATGTTGCGCGAAAAAAGTTCTGCATTCCTGTACTAAGGCTGTGATTGGCCAGACAGAGGGAAAGGAATGTTGTGCTCGGGTAAGCAGCCGTTTGTTGGGGAGGGACCGAGAGATCCTGGGACTTGACCGACACCAATAACGGCTGCGAAGGAGACTAGGGTAGGGTTAAGACCAACAGACACGTACTTTGGATAGGTGAGGGAAAGGGCAACAGGCACTTTGGATGGGTGTTGATGGACGTCAAAAATCACATTGAATGAGTGGATTTAGGGCTAACAGGCACATTGGATGGGTGGCGTCAGAAAAGCATATTGGATGGGTGGGGTGGGGGTTAACAACTTTTAACTCAAAAAATGCTTGCAACTGTCTTGTAGCAGTAATCCATAAGTGAAAAGTGTGAGCCAGTGCCATTTATAGTAAATGTGAGTAGAAATCGGAGGTAAAAAAGCATTAACTTTGTTTTTCATACATATGAGCTAAGGAACATCTGATAAGTTAACATATAGTGGAGGCATTCTGTTCTCGATCTAATAAAACGAAAGTTGAAAACATACGACAATAGCTCGGCCATTCAGAATATTGGATCTATCACTTTACATTAAAATCGAAATCACTACATAAAAGGCAACGTCGCAGAAATCAGACACCTGGAGTTTATGTCTTGCTTGACCTAAAAGGTATGGTAGGCATATTTTTAGCCAAACACAAAGAAGTTGAGGTTGTGTCAAATTTTTACCAAACGTACTTCATTTTGTTTTTTAGCAGTCGAGACTTTGAAATGCATATGTTCTGCAATTATTGACCCCTAAACCGTTTTGGAGTTCTATAACAAACTATATCTTTTGGCACAAGGTTGAAACTCGTGGAACTTTTTGCATGATTCTAAAAAAACAAGCATTCAGATCAGGTGTCCAAAACAGTTAGCTTTTAGCGTATCAAGTTAAATAGATAAAAAAAACCTTGTAATATTTGTGGACGGTATGTCCTTGGCCTCGGATTGGGTGAGTTGAGATGTGCCACGCCCATTAGCTCATACTTTGATAGTTTGCCACTAATGGCAACAGATAATCGGTTGGTAAAGTAAACAAAACAAATAGTAAATAGAGAAATGAATTGGTAAGGAGTGAAATTTGTTATCTATTTTAGGCACAAAATGAGATATGTCTACAAACTGATCATGGCTGGCGCATAATTTCTGATGTGTTGCAAAATTCTCCCAACTAGAAACTAACTTTTTTTATAACTGGTTTAGGAGAACTTTGCATTTCATCTTCAGAAGTTGAGCTGTGTTTGATCCATTCCCATATTCTCTTTAACAAATGTCTTATTTTGTACGAGGTTTGTAAGGAGAATTTCAATGTTGATTAACAGCCAGGCATGAAACAGTAAACAAGCAAGAATCCCTTTGTACCTGGAAGATACGTCCTCTAGGGGTCGTTATTCCTAAGATATACGAAGCCTTGTGTATGTTTTTCAAGATTAGAAACCAATTGAATTTAGTATCTGAAGTCCAGTTTTGCTTATGTCGGGATTGTTACGCCGCAAAATGTAACAGCTGACGTTAAAACAATTTTAACACAAATTGTATTAACTCATTTACAGATTTAATTACAGTCGAAAAACTTCAATAGCACATAAATGAGTATAAGGAATCTGTACAAAGTGATACATTTCATTTATTTTTATTGACATCACTACAGTAAATAAATGCTATTGCAAATAAAAGAGTTGTTAAGTTTTAAGCTAACCAATCAACCAATCACTCAACCAATCGTTCAACCAATCAATCAATCATTCAATCTACCATTCAATCAATCAGTCAGTCAACCAGCCAACCAATCAATCAATCAGTTAATCAATCATACAGTTAATCAACCAATCAATCAGTCAGTTGGTTAGTTAATCAATCAATTAGTCAATCAAACAATAAATCAATCAATCAATCAGTCAATCAATCAATCAGTCAATCAATCAATCAATCAATCAGTCAATCAGTCAATCAATTAATCAATGAGTCAGTAGATCATTGAGTCAATCAATCAGTCAATCGATCAATCAGTCAATCAAACAATCAGTCAATCTTTAAATCGGTTTTAAGAATAAAGTTGAAAGAGTTGATACTCTCTTATCATTACATCTTAAAATGTTTGTAAATTAGCATTCTTGCATAACATTTCAGTTTGGAAATGATCAGATGATTTTCAATTCAAAATACTGCTTTGAGCTACTGCAATTTATCGAAATATCCTTTGATGCTAAAAGGTATCCCAGATAAGTGCATGGAAAAATCACAAGAAAAGCGTGTGCGGGTTGCCTTTTTACCGGTTTTACGTCGAAGCTCTCTTTCAGGAATCTTCGAATGTTGCTGTAGTACACTGATACTGGTACAGATTCCTTTTTGTCGTTTCTATGTTTTCGTATGACCACTTAGTAGAGCTATCACTTTCTCCGAGCAATTTGAGTCGGATTTCGTAAGCCTTTTTGTGGAATTCAAGTGCACTTATGTGGTCTCCCAAACTTTCGTAACACTTGCCGACCCTCTCGTATGACGTAGCGACTCCTATGTTCTCCCCTGCTAGTAACGCCAGTCGAATTTTAAGAGCTTTCTGATGAAAAGACAGCGCTTCGGTATAGTTTTGTAATCTATAATGCGTGTTCCCAATGTGACAATAACACCAAGCGATTGCCTCGTCATCTTTTTTATGAATACGTTTTTTTATTTCTAATGCTTTTCCATGGTTATGTAATGCTTCCTTATACTTCTCCAATCTATAATTGCAAGAGCCAACTCTCTGGTATAATGCGGCTATCTCATCGTGCTCTTCGCTTTGATACATTCTCAATCGGACTTCAAGAGCATTTGTAAAAGATTTCGAGGCCTCCTCAAAACGTTCCATCTTCCAGTATGTTTCGCCAACATGTCTATGCGATAAAGCAATGCTCTTGTCATTCCCTTTCAGTAGTCGAATATTCAAAGCGTGCACATAGTGCTGCAGTGCTTTTTCGTGTTTCTCCATCTTATTATAGATTTCCCCAACATTTTGGTAAGACCAAGCCGTATCCAAATTGTTCTTTCCGAATACCTTCAGCCGGATTTCAAGGGACTTTTCGTGCTGATTCAATGAGTTCTCGTAGCCTTTTCGTTTGTTATATGCAACACCAATATTGCTATAAGCAACAGCAACATCCGCATGTTTCTCTCCATGCAACTCTTGCCAGACCTTGAGAGCTTTGCTATAGGACTCTATTGCTTTGTCAAACATATTCAGTTTCAGTTGTGTTGCACCAAGGTTGGTGAACGACTCGGCAGTTTGTTTATTGTTCTCGCCGACTAACTTTAAGCGGATATCAAGTGCATGTCTGTGGGCTTTCAACGCACTTGGGTAGTCTTTCAAACTGTAATGTGCTTCACCGAGGTTGTTGTATGACCATGATGTATGCCAATTGTTCTCTCCTAGTAACGTTATTCGCAAATCAAGAGCTTGGTTATGGTAATACACTGCACTGTCAAAGTCTCCAAGCTTGAAATAGGTCAAGCCAAGGTAATTGTACATTGAAGCTGTACCTTTATTATACTTCCAAACTTCGTTTAGATGTTTTCGGATAAGAAAGGCTTCATTTAAGTTTTTTAATGCAAGTTGGTATTTTTCCAACTTATAAAATGTTGCACCAAGATCAGTGTATGCAGAGGCGGTTTTCTCGTCTTTTTTTTCAAATGTTCGAAGTCTTACGTCCAAAGCTTGTTTCTGGAATTTTAAAGCACTTTTAAAGTCTCCAAGCTTGAAGTTTGTCAAACCAAGGTAGCTGTACATCTGGGCGGTGTTTTTATTATCCATATCTTCGATATTGTTTTCTTGGATATTAAGGGCACGATTTAGTGTTTCTAATGCACTATTGTAGTTTCCTTTTTTGTAATATGTTTTACCGAGATTAACATTAACCAGAAATAGCCTCTTGCGATTGCGGACAGTGTATTGGTGCTTTTCACCAAGCATTTTCAGTCGAAGGTTAAACGTTTCCTCAAGTAAGGGCACTGCTTCGTCGTAGATTTGCAACTTGAAAAATGTCCAACCAACTTTTTCGTAAGAGGAAGCTGTCTGTTCATTCTCTTCCCCGAGCAGATATTGACGAATAGCAAGTGCTTTTTTGTGACAAGTCAGCGCCTCGGCGCTGCAACCAATTTGATTAAAACAGTTACCAAAGTCAAAAAAATGATGAGCAATTTTCAAAGTAGGTCTTTTGTTGTCAAGTTGTTTCCCAAGGCTTTCTACTTCTTTCAAAAGATCTTTCTTTACTCTAGCCTCACTTTTGGTAATTTTGCAAAAATGCGACAAAAAATAAAATATTTGAGCCAAAAAGTGTTGGTTCTCCGAGCCATTTTCTTCTTCTTGCTCGATACCGACAATAGGCTCTAAATATTTGCAGGAACAACATAAAACCTCAGCCTGTTTAACTTTCTCCTCCGCAGTCTGAGTTTTATTCTTCATTTTATAGTAATCTGATAAGACGCGCAAAGCAATTATCTGAAGTACTTTGGTTTCACTAGTTGTGTCCTGAAGGTTGCAGCTTGTTGCTTCCTCGAGGAGTGAAACTCCAGGCTCCAATTGCAGCAAAGCTAACTTTCTCAATCCGGAATAACAAAGGAACTTTGTTTTGATTGAGGGAGAGATGGAAGGGAGAACTTCAATCGCTTTTTCTACTACCGCTAAAAGATCATCAACAAAATTGCCGTCGATTTTTTTATATAGGAAACAAAAGGTTTTTGAAAGTAAAAAGTGTATGTAATGGGCTGAAGAAGACAATTTGCATTTCTCCAGATACGTATCATACAACGATCTTGATAAAGCTTGATCGACCCACAACATAGAGTCCAGAAAGATATTCATGCTAGGTAGTTTTTCTTGAAACCTTTCAAAGCTCCTTTCGCAAGACGCTCCATCGTCAATGGAAAACATGAAACTCTCTCTGTCTACGTTAAAGCGGCTTACAGCTTCCGAGGAGTGACCGTTCAAGAATAAATCATTAAGTTCCTCCAACAATTGTAGAAAATGACAATGGTGAAGCACACACAGTTCTTCCTTTCTTTCCTTGGATAGTTTTTTGTCTCCGAAAGCTCGCAGAAGAGTATGAATCGAGTATCGATCCAAACTTTGATCATATTCTAGGAACGCCTTTCTTTCAAGTAGTCCTAAACTCTTTTTTATCTCTAATGACGAGAGTTCTCTGCTGTCCTGGAGAGCAAATGCACCTGAAACATCAAAGAAACCTGGAAATATTGTTAAGTTCAAAAAGATTGTTTGATTTTCTACCGAAAGCCTAGAAAATGAAAATTCAAACATGTTTTCTAGTTTCTGCTCATCTTGAAGGTCTTCAGTATCCGCAACTTCCAAAATACTTTATTTATCAAGTTCGGCTATCATTTCGCGAGCTGAAACTTTATCCTGGAGCATAATCATAGCGAGAATCTTCAATCCGAGCGGTACATTGCCACAAATTTTTGTCAACTTTAAAACTTCTTCGCTTTCTTCTTTTTTGCAAATCTCTTCACTCGCAAGTTCAACCAAGAGTTTCTTTGCGTCTTCAGTTTTCAAAGGATCCGTTCGCAATGAGTGTATTTGTAGAGATAGACCAGCAGAGCTCATACTTTCCCGAGAGGTGCAGATTATTCTAATGTTTTTATTGGTCTGGAAGATATCTCGTACGAGATTCAAAAATTTACTTTTTGTGCTCTTTAAAAGCAGGTCATCGACGTTATCAAAGATCAAAGTGGTAACAGTAGCAATGGATCCAAAAATAACTCGCAAGTCTTCGAGGGCTTCATTGTGAGATGCAACTGGAGAGTGCTGTGGGTTGATAACCGCAAGTATCTTCTCCGTCAGACTCTCAACAGTGCTTACACCACGGAGTGAGACAAAACACGCTTTGAAATTTTGTTCTGCAAGATGATGCCCCACAGCTATTGCAAGAGATGTTTTCCCGAATCCTCCAGAGCCCCAGATAGAAAACAACTGCGTGGAAGAACTTTTCAGTGCTGTTGTTAAGTCACTAATGTCTTCTTGATGACCAGTAAAATGAGGAGCCATTGGTGGCAGGGTTGACTCTGGAACGCTAGATTTGACTAAGTAGAGAAACGGGATTTGTTTAATTAGAAACTTTTGAAACATATTGTATGTTCTATGCCATTGAAAGTTGCCCTAAACTGATAGTGAAAAGACTTAAAAATTAACAGAAAAGTCGGCTATCATACATATTCTAGCTAAAGTTTCAATCCTTAATATTCTTTCCTAACATTCTGAATGGTTGGTTCATTTTCGGTCATCAGCTCAGAGTAGAGTACAGTGCTGAATAACATCTTCATGTGCGCGGGCTGTTTATACACATCTTTCGAAACTTGTGATGGAGAATTCAGGCAATCCAACATGTAAGAATGCAAACATGCCATTTTTTTCGCAATCGAGGGAATGAAGCTGGACTATATGTTTTACATTGGACTTTTGAAAGTGTGTGTGTGAATTGCTTCTGGATAAACACATTTGAAGCAACGAAAAGGTGAGTGTTTAATTTGATGTTAGATGTCTGTTTAGACTCATTTGGTCGCCGTTTTGTGTAAACTTAACTGTTGTTTTAGATTATTTAGAATAATTTACAGTGTTCCAGTCCTTTATTTCCCTTTTTTTTTTATCAAACTAAACTTTGGGAATTTCAGCCAAATAACGAGCAATCTCTATTTCTACAAGACTTGCGAGTTGTCATTTATCATTGTTTACAAACACATACACAATCCAATGAACGGTTCTCCTCTACTAATTGAGGTCGTGGAAAAAATGACAACAAGCGACCGGGCAGTCTCTTTTTATTCGTTGGCGCCTTTCTAGGGTACAGAAAAAAAGATTACAAAAGGTTCCTGCCATATACCCGTCTGTTATATATTAAGAAGTGTATTCCGTTTGTTACTAGATTGATTTATAACTACTTAGGATATTAAAGTAAAAGCTCTATTTAATTCTGGCTATCAGTTTGTGATGGCAGTACAACAAAATATTTGTTTGTGTGTTTGTGCATAAAAACACTCTAAGTATAGGTGATCAAATAATGGTCTCAATGATGCCTCTGTTGTGTGTTACTATTTTTCTCAAGTTTATTTTTTGTGTTCCAAATCTCCCGAACTTTGCTCGGTTACAAAATCTTAACTCAGTAACAGGGACTGGGACGAAGTGAAATAAAGGTGCGAGTATTGACTGCAGAAGTTCGCTTCGCCACAACAAAACTTCGCGCCGCGACAATGTTAAAGTTCCGAGTACAGGCTGTTCTAACAGCCTCTTGTATTTTATTTATTTTTGTACTGGTCGATTTTTTTTTATGTGAGTTGATAGCATTTACCTATTTGTATTTTAGAATTTCTATTTTCTTATATTGAAAATTTAAATTGGGGATAGGTTTGATTGGCAAGACAGAAAACAATTAGTTTAATAGGGTTTTAAAGGTTTTTTAGACAGGTGTTGATATTAGTTTACTTTCAGGTAAACTAGGTATCGTTGACACAATGAAAAAGTTTGTTATTGTTATCACAATTTTCGAAAACTGATAGTCCCCTGTCTGTCCCCGCCCATGCTCTTCTCACTTCTTATATTTTGTATTTTGTTACTACATGTTAAAACATAATAAATACAACAGATGGATTGAAATAAAAAATCAAACCAAATTATGCCAGAACATTGCTGCTTCTCTTTTGCTTCTTAGAACCTTACTTACTTAGTGACTGTGTTTTCCGATCCCTTGTCTGATAGAACTTCCTATTAGAAAAGAAGTTCCTGGTCTAAAATCCAACATTCCAATTTCTGAAAATTGAAACTAAGATGGTTTTTACCACAACCTTCTCAACCATACCCCTATCCTCCCTACCAGCCTTATTCTCTTTTTGAAAGCACTGAACCAGTTTTGGAACAAAACTGAGATTTATTGCTACATTTTTACATTTTATCATTCTGGACTGCACAAAAAATCAAGAGACCCAGGAAAATCGGTTGGATGGGAATGCCTGATGATCCTCAGTTGTTTTTACCAATTTTATCAAACAACTCATACAGTATGGCGGATATTGGCTGTTTTGCCAGCTGCTGGGAGCGTTCAAACATCGGGCAAGAGCATCTTCAGCTCCTCCAAGCAGCGGACAACGGAGGAAGCAGGCCACATCTCGGTAGACGAGCATTAAAAAAGTCTTTGGGCAAGAACAAGCAGACTCTGGTTTTCCCATCCATCAAAACATTTCAGGTGCACTCACGGCAGTTTGCTCCTAAACTCCATTCAAAAATACCAGTAGAAAATAAATTGGAGGCAGCTATGGAACGGCAAATGTTATCTTTTTTCCCGACATCGTAGTTTTCGGATAAGAGGTTGATTGCGATCCAAAAGCCGTCTTGTTTGCGACCAAAAACATTTTTCTTCAATAGTAAGAAAAACTCTACATATCGAAAAAACAAATTTTGGCGTTTCCTCAGTTTGAAAAACCAATAAGACGCTTAGCCTTTCAAAATCGGCCTTATCCAAACCAAACACTTTTTCTTGTTTACGTTTTTACCAAAACCGCGGCCATTTTATACAGTTTAAATAGCCCGCCGCACGCGCCCGCATTCTACGACCACAGACCGGAAAGAGCACGCGCAGACATTATTCAGCACTGTCGAGTACCAGCGCTTTTCATTGAGGACGGAGCTTAAATTACCGATTGTTTACTGTTTGCCAGTTAATCTGCCAAGCAAAGTGGAAACTTACCTCTTTCATCATCAAGTAAACGGAATTTTTCGGTATTCGCAGCAACCCCCATCTTAATTGCTTCGACTTCGGCAGTAATTTCGGCAATCATCTCTTTGTTCCTTTCGACCACATTAGCGTTTGCTTTAACCTCTGAAGCATTTTCGGCAATGTTGTCTTTGTTTACTGTAATTTGTTCGGTGTTTGTGTCAATCATCTTCTTATTTTCTTCAATTCTCAACTGATTCTCATGGACTTCCTTCTTTAACCTATCGAAGAGATCCGCCAGCTCTTTATTTTTCACTTCATATTCATGTAGATTTTGTTCTTGTTGCAATCTTAATGACGAGATGTCTTGCTGAACCATGGCTAAGAGATCTTGGTCCACTAAACTGTCGGCGATAAGCTTTTCTCCTGAGGACAAAATTGAATTCGGAACCACATGCTTAACGGTAACTACATAAGTATCTTGCCTTGAGCTAAGGGTACCTAAAGTGTGGTCGCACAGCTTTGAAATGTTCTTCCTACTTTTTCAAACAGCTTGTTGTTGAGACTAACGAAAACGATTAATATATAGATAGTTGGAGTGATAGCGATAACGTTATTATAGCGATAATGATAGCAATATCAGTAAGTGAGAGTGGTTGCGAGAGTGTTGACGATATCATAGCGATTGTGGTAGCAATAGCATCAGTGAGATGGGTTGCAACAGCGGTAACAACAATCGAAAATCAACACCAGCGAATCTCGCACGCTGATTGGTCGAGAACGTGAGAAATTCATATGTGTTAGAGAGTATATAGACACGCTGTTGAAAGTGTCACACAACACTGAATCAGCTGCCATATTCATTGCTTGCAAATAACCATTTTTTTTTTATTTTGGAAAACATGTCAGTCAGTGACAACATTCAAAACAACATTCAAATCTGATAACAGATTGTTTCACTAACTATTCTCACCCTCTTTGCACGTTATTATTGCACTGACTTTCTCAGCTTCTTCGCCACAGTAATTAATTATTAGAACTGTTAAAATGCGCAGTCTTAGTGGTAGTGTTGGCAATATCTTGAGTGATAATGAGCATGAGAATGAAAGTGATAGTGGCAGAGGTAGCGTCAGTGATGGCAACAAAGAAAGTGATTAGTAACAGTAACACTGATACCTTTACCATTAGCAATAATTAAAGTTACAGTGATAGATATTGATAGCCATGATAAAATCGATAGCAAAGCGACAGCAACAGCAGTAGTGATAGTGATAGTTTTAATAAATGAATATTCGTAGTTTTAATTATGGCAATACCGATATCGAAAATGATAATGATGTCGATTACGATAACAACTATGACAACGACAACGATAACAGTCATGAAAATAACAGCTGTAATAACAATGTTAATAGTGATAACGCAAAGGATGATAATCCAAATTTGAATCTTTCGATTTCCTTTGCATTGGAGAAAAAAAGAGTTATAGCTAGTGAGCTGCAACAGAAGAAAGAGAACCTGGCTAGGCGACACTGTATGCCACGGAGATCTACTGGTGGTCATGATTAAGGTAAAGTGGAGGGCACTAGAAGACTCCGGGAAGAAGATGAAGAGAAATGCAGGACGTGGCTAAGAATGGTAGATCTTATGAATGGTCATATTTGAAGGTAGAGTGGAAGGCAAGCAGACTCCGGAATGGTGGATCATTCTTATGAATGGTCATCTTTGAAAGTAGGGTAGAAGGCAAGCAGACTCCGGGAAGAAGAAGAACAGAAATGCTAGACGTGGTTAAGAATGGTGGATCAGTCTTATGAATAGTCATGTTTGAAGGTAGAGTGGAAGGCAAGCAGACTCCGGGGAGAAGAAGAACAGAAATGATGGACGTGGTTATGGATGGTGGATCATTCTTATGAATGGTCATGATTGAAGGTAGAGTGGACGGCAAGAGGACTCCGGGGAGAAGAAGAAGAACAGAAGTGCTGGACGTGGTTAGGGATGGTTGAACATTCTTATCAATGGTCATGATTGACTGTCAAAAAAAAAATCAAATTTCTTACCTTTTGTTTCCCATTCCTTTATCTCGGCAAGAATTTGTTTGCTGTTTGGTAGCGCAAGGGAACAGACAAGCTTGTTTATTTCTTGGAAGCAGTTTTTAACCATTGGTTCTGTCCACTCAGCGAAATCGCAATGAGCCCACTTGTTTCTTACCGCGCTTCTGAAGCTGTCAGCGGCTGCTTGTGTAGCAGCGGAAAAAACTGGTACTTTTCCAAGAAGAGTAAGGACAGCTGACGCATCGCATTCCTCGATTTTGGTAAACTTCGCCATGAACGACTGTACGTACAACTTGGCAAAATCAATGTGAGAAGTAACTTTGTAATTCCATTTCCCGTAATCGGGTTTTCCAGATTTGGTTTTATGTCCTTTGTTCCCATTTATATTTTCATAGTTGAGGTTTATCCCCCATCGGGTAAGACGACCTAACTGGAGTTGAATGTCTATGGAGTGTTTCCCAACTAGTTTGTTATACTCTGCCTTTACTTCCTGTTCTATCTTAGGGCGAATATTTGGTACCAACACCTTGTTTAATACTAAACCAACCACCAACCAACGCTTCTCGTTACTTGAGGTAAGCATATTTCTGACATGAATGAATAAAAAAAGAACAAATAAACTTTCTTAATATTTGCTATAAGTTATAAGGTAAAATGTATTTGATTTAAGCAGCCAGCATATAGACGTTTATTTTGTAATGGAAAGGAAGGTAAGAGCGAAAGACCACAGCATAGAATAGCATTAGTGTACTTTCAGAATCATCGCAGCTCCTCGAACTCTTTCATTATAGCTAGGTTCACTTATAGAGTAGGGTTTCGGGCTAACATGCATTTACCCAACGTTCCTCTGATAATAATATGCAATTTTTCTTATTCGATTCTCTAAAGCTAATACACAGTTAATAAAACGGAAGAAAAGTGCAAAGGAAAATGTGACAATTTCTCCCGGTCTGGACGGCGCGATCGGGACGTCCAAATCCAAGGCTGTGGGCGATTGTTAGGAATGTAAGGATAAGTTCCTCTTTGCTCTTGTAAAAAAAAACTCAATTTATTGCAAATCCAAATTATAGAAAAACAACTCTAACAACAAACAAAGTCTAGGAAAAAAGAAACTAACTCAAAACAATATAGATGTAATCTGTCATAAAATAATCCCGAAAACGTCAGGATTAATCATGGGTGATTTACAATTATAATAAACATTTGTAACTTTCATTGTTTTTTCATGGCCTGTAAGATTATTTTGGGAAGGCCAAGAAAAAAAATATAATAAAATCATGATGTTGTTTTCGTGACCCTTGGTCATGGTTTTTTCTGGAAAATCGTCAATTTCATGAGTCATGAGTTTATTTGTAGATAAATAGCTCTGTTGTTTTATGTTACTCTGAGTCATGTCTTCTGACGGAGAGTTTACAAACGATACAAGAAACAAAGAAACCTTTGTCTCAAATCAACCTGAAAAAAAATAGAGTTGAACCAACGATAACTTGACTTAAAGAAAACATCATTTGCTGCAGTTGTTCTACCAAATCATAGTAGAGATAAACGTTAATTAACGTTGTACTTGTTAATGAAGCTTAAGTTGTAAAGTTATTTTCATTTTTGCTCAAAATCAAAGATTTATACATAATCAATCTAAGTTGAAACATAACAAACTGATTAAGTGATCAGCCGAGGGCAAGACATCAAATTTATCCAAAAAAGATATGAGTCTTACTAGTTTGGAATTTTTATGTAATTCTAGAGCATCCCTAAACTTAGGTAAACTTTTGCAGTTTGCCGTGAGGTTTAACGTTTCGTGTACCGATTACTTTCACTTTCGCGTTGTGATCAATTAACTGGTACTTTGCCAACTCCCTTACGTCAGGAAAGATTTCTCTTGAATCATTTACGTAAGTAGCTTGATTGTTCCTTAAGGGCATTTATGGTAAAATGTCTTTACTCTAATGCGACATGTCTATACAGGGACATGACTTCTCACCTTTGCATTCCTGATGTCTGGCATGTTTTCATTTAAATAAATCCGTTATTCGCTCCGCCGTGCTTTAGATATCCATAATTAAACATTTCCTCTATGATTTTATAAACAGTTTAAAAGAAAAATGATTTTATACCACTTAATTCATAGTGAGCGTATGTCAAGTAGCACACGTCAAGTGTATATTATTGTACAACAAATCGTTCGTGTGTTTGATTTGGGAATCCGGAAATGCGGGATCAAGACCGAACTGACATGATCATTGAACTAATCATTCATACTCTTTGAAATTTCTCTATTGTCGAAACTTCTCAGCTTCAGTCTAAAATGTGAGAGCCAACAAAAGACTTTCCAACGGTATGTACAAGATTGTAGGAGTCCAATACTGTTTCTAAATAGAAGTCCTAAGCGAATGATCTGTAGTATTTTGTTATGATTTTGCAACGAATTCGAAAACGTTCTTGTAGATAATTTTACCGAAGTTTCACGAAATTCCATTTTTCTGTTTACCAAACTATGTGTTGCTTTATGGTTGAATTTTCTTCATAAAGAACAGTTGGACAAGTTAAATTTTGTGGCGGTGGGGTCCGATTAATTCAACTTATATATCACTGTGCAGCGGAAGATTTGCAGTAAGTAAGTCTTCGCTCCAGATGCATCATTTGCAAGTTGGAACTGTTACACGAACACTTTTAAAGTTACTAGTATATAGTTGGAACAATTAAAGACTAGCTGTCGAATACATGGGCGAGTGAGTACAACGGCTTGGTAAAATTCAATCTCAAATTGTCAATTCAGTATGTACTATGTGCTGTAATGCCAATACATCAGATGGTATAGCAACCAGCGAACATATTTAACTATCGATCAAATCTCAGCTTACTAACGTATAACCCTTGGGCTTGGGTATATCAGGCAATTTGCACTGATATATTGTTCTAGACCACTCCGCGACTCTTTTTGATCTATATAGACCGATTTCAGCTGTCGTAAAAACACAAACAAAATTTTTCAAATCCAAACACCGTGCCATGAAACAAAACTACGTTTCTCAGTCTCACGTTGAAGTGTCGTTGGGGTTGCTTGTTGTAGTTGTTTTGTAACGAAATCGAAAGGGAGCTTAAGATTACTAGATTGTACGAGTTAACATGCATTTTTCTAACGCTGTACTTGTTAATAAAGCTTATCTTGTGCAGTTAGAATCATTCTTGCTCAGTGTACAAAATCTGTACACAGTTGATGTGAGTTAAAATATCCGAGAAATTGATCAAATGGCCAAACTGAGTGCGTTATAACAAGTATTGAAAAGTCTTACCAATTTGAATCGGTGTACAGCAATCGCTCTTTCATGTTATCCTAGAGTGCTCATCCTTTAACAAAGCCACAGTTTTGCAGCTTGATTTAGATTCAACGCTTCCTGTACAGGTTACTTTCACTTTCGGATTGTGATCAAAACTCAGGCCTACTCTGGGTCCTTAAGTCGCCTTAAGTCATGACAATTTATCATTTCCTCGTGTTTTTGGAGCTGAAATTATTGAATTTCTGGGTGGCAACTTCTTTCGAGCCCTATTTCAGATTTTTTTTTAATCTCAAAGATCGCCAAAATGACACCCCGAAGTTTCACGACCGAGCGATCGAGGACTGGGAACTGATGACGTCTACCCAGGAACTCGCCAATTGAATATTTAGTTGCCAATGTAATTTTGCTTTGAGAAGCTTATAATTTATTTTTGTTGAAATCTCTGTTTTTGTCTCAGTGTATGTCGAGTTTAGTTCGTGTGACGATAGTTCAGGTAAGAGCTCCGATAAGGAACCTCAAGCAAGCTATCACGAGGAAGTGGAAGAGAAGGACGACGGCACTTTCGACAATAATGAAAGCCACGAGGTAGTTCTCGATTCTCTTCAAACAGCGGGTCCGTACCCAGATGAACCGAAGGCGAGTGAGTTGTTGATGGAAGAATATAACGTACACAGACAAGAAGAAGAAGAAGACGAAGAACAAAAACTTTTAGAACGAAAGAATAAAACTGTTCCTGTAATCTCTTGGTACGTATATCTGAAAGATCCATGAATCGCGCGACTCTGAATGTAAATTTTTATGTAGACTTACCATTACGTTATTATTGAACTAGCTTCCATTTAATTTCATTTTAGGTGAAAATGTGGTTATTGCCAGGTAGATAAGTTGAAGAATCTTGGCGAATATTTTTGCCGTACTGAAATAGAAGACTGCATGGAAGCCTTGAAAGAGAACGACGTTTTACAAGACTCTGCTGGCAGCAGTCCTCCATCGTGCGTGACCTTACACCCGGGGTCCAGGCCTGTATGTTTAGAAAAATGGTCCCTTCGCTATGCTGCAGCGAAATTCAAAACAAGGCACAAGAAGATATACAAACAAACTGGTTCAGAAGAGAGGTGTGTGTTTTTAAAAATGAGAATTTTGCCTTTCGCTTGCGAGTAAATATTTCAGTTTCGTTGTTGTTGTAATTACTTAGGCGTCGAGTTACGAATTACCTCATACATCTAATCTTCTTTCCTGCGTTAGAGTAGCTATTGTCTTCTGTTTGTATTATTAAAAATACTACGTTTTTAAAACTGTCTATAGCTTAGAGATATTTGCAATACACGCTTTTCTTTTTTAAAGAATTAGTAAATTTTGCCGAGGCTCATTGTTCTTAATTTTTTTGCGACTTCAGCTACGACTTTTTCTTAATTTGTATGAGCGATTTTTATTGAATAACAAAAAGACTAAAAAAACCCAGGGTATTGCCAAATGAAACGCCTCGCACAACACATGTATCGTACGGCTGAATTTAGAGGGAACTTACCTTCTTTGTTTGCTGAGCAGTCTTTACAGTGAACCTTTAATATTTTACGCAGTGGCTATTCTTACGGATCCGTATCCCGACTTCTATTTTCTTTTTGAACGGAAGTTTCGGTTTTTTGCTTTTTTCTTCAAAATGCAATACAGCATAAAATTCTTATTACTATAGGCATGTCCTGGAACATCAAGCGATTCAATTAAGCGTCCGAAGTTATAATAATGAGCTCTCTTTATCTATCAGTACAATATACAGCGACAAAATCTGCGACCGACTTGAAAAATTTCCGAGGTCACGCGTGAAATCGATATCGATTCTTTTTCTTGTCAGTGTGTAATTTTTTGGTTAATTTGTACGCTTCTCATGGTAATAAACTTCTAAGGAAAATCAGAAAGCAGATTCATTCAGGAGTTGTGGGATCTTTAAGTGTTTTCCGCCAAAAAGCTGAGAAAATATCCTTCCGTACGAATAAGCCACTCGCGTTCTATTCATACTATATATTTCATGCTTTATCGCTAATTTACCAGAAAACTTTTAGCTATCAAGCCTCAGCCTGAGCTCGCTCTTAAATTTTGGCAAATTTGAGCTCCCTTGTTCATAAAGTTGTTCATATAAAAAGAACTGCGTGTACGAATGAGCCATGTTTTGCGGATAATTACTTCCTTGCTACTATTTTTAGATTGTTGATTTTGTTGTGTAACGAATATGTTACCTACAATAAATCTTCTGTTTACATGCAAGACAGCAAAGCAATGGCCAATTCTTTGTTTATAAAACAGGGTTTAGGAAAAATGAAATACAGTATTAAATTAAGCATAACCTAATGCACAGTATACACTATTTTCTTCAGATATCTCCGCAGTTTATGAGAATGGTATATGGACCTGTGGGAAAGAAAAGACTTTCACTTCCAGCATGTGCTTATAATGCTATAATTAGGAACACTTTTCGAAGTGCAAATGATTCTGATGAAGAACTTACTGGATTTGTCGGCAATGATGATTGAAAAGGCTGCTCACTGTGATCGTTATGTTACCTACAATAAATCATAATTACAATAGTATTTTCATATCTAGTAAATTTGCTGAAATAATAGATGTTAACTAGTACAGTGTTCATACAAAAAATCACTTCATATTTTTTGGACAACTGGTGTTGAATTTATGTCCCATCAGGGGTTGTTTGCAAACAGTACAATTGCACGCTATTCCCTTTTTCTGCATCTTTTTTTCTGTCCCTCTGATTGTGTTTTCTTTTGTTGTTGCCCTTCTGGCTTTGACTTCTTCTGTTTAGCTTTTGGCAGATTGTTTAACTTTTCTGTGTTAGGGCGCTTTCTCCGGAACTTTTGCTGATGTTGCTTTGCTTCAGCAGCCAGAACATCTTCCACTGAAAAAAACAATGCAAACTAGGTTTTTATAGAATTCCAGTTTCAGAACTTGAGGCAGATATCAACACACACATAATAGAAGATCAACATCAACATACCTCATTAGCCAATCCGATGGAGTTAAACAGGATGAATTTCACATAAGAAGAAGATTAAACAAGATCGACCGGTAAACCAGTTTCCATTAAATGGTTGATTCTAAAACATGTACTTGCATACAGGAGCGGTGCAAAGAAATACAATCTATGCTTAGCTGATAAAATTAATGTGCATTTTAAATGGCGAGAAAAATACCTGTTGAACAAAACAACTAAAATATTAGC
Organism: Hydrozoanthus sils; assembly: GCA_027575215.2. NCBI lineage: Eukaryota > Metazoa > Cnidaria > Anthozoa > Zoantharia > Hydrozoanthidae > Hydrozoanthus > Hydrozoanthus sils. Next base: position 17,424 of record JAOBRD020368551.1, read on the forward strand.
TGCAAGCATACTAATAAGTATTATGTAACAAATTTAAACCACCATTGAGCTTTGTTGGACTATTGGATGATTGCCATAGCAAGCAATTTGAGTAATTTTATATAATTTTTATCCATAAAAGTTGTAACTTTTAAAATTTTTGTAAGCACAAGATTATGTATGGAATATAAAATTATTACATGGTGTTGTTGGAGGGACATCCTTTGCTTCTATTGCTATTTGCTTTCTTTGTTACCTATTTTGGATGGCTTCTGTTCTATCCTGTTTTTGGAGCATTGAATTTATAGGTTTGGGCTGCATAGCAATGAAGTTTTCTAGCTCATTTGATAGTTGCTTTTCTTTACTTGCTGTCACATATGTCTGATAGATATCCTCCACATAGTCTTCAAAAAATGAAAAGATAAATAACATTTCCTTGAGTAATAAAGGAAACATAAATTAATTCATTACCATAAACTAAAGTTACAAATCTAAACAATTAGATTGCTACAATAATTAGATTACAGTGTAAATTGCTGTATTAGCTAGGTAGGAACTTAATATTCATGATTCAATGATACATATACATTGTAGTTAACAGAAAAGTTTTGTTGTACTCTCACATCCCTCACAGTTGCCTCGCAATTTTTATACTTTGGTTACATGATTTTAACTTGTTTTCCTCCCTTTTCAGAGGTTTTGATGCCCCGCCTGAGGTTTTTGTTAAAATGGATAGCTGCTAACACATGTCTGTAATAAATTAAATCATGCAAAAATGGAGATAGTGAATAAAATATTACAGTACAATTTAAATTTTACAGTTGTCGTTTAATCAATATACTGTACATGGGAAGTATATTCAGTGCCACAGCTACTCAAGAAATTATATTGTACAGTACACAATCAAATTTATTTTACATTCAAGCAAACCTGCAAAACATTCCGAGAAAAGAATAGGCAGTCATTTTAGGTGAAAACTGGTTAAATACAGAGTGAAAACTCTCGACACAGCTGGTTTGGGCAATTGGAGAGGCTTTCTTAATTCCCTTCTCGAGTGATGGACTCTTCAGTGCTTCACACACTTTTTCATACACTATGGAGTTTGTTGTTAAAAAAGGAGAAGAAGGCAGTTACTAAAAACATTTCTTTTTACTAAAGCAAAATGATTTCGTTTTCTTTACTTTCTATTTAAGAACATTATATAATTTTTATATTTTAATTTATAGCCATAGTATATTATACCTTTATTCATATTTGTAAATTAAGTTTAATTTGAATTTTGTGCTATATTAAATATGTAGTGCTTTAGAGTATCTTAATAGTTTTAGCACTCTAAAGGTTATAAGATTATTATTATTATATTATGGGGCATCAGATACATTTTTCCCCTCTCCTAAAAAAAGCTATTAGTGGTATGAATGATTCCCACACTCACTTACACACCCCTTAAAAAAACAAGAATTAAAAAAATGTTAAAATTGTACCACAAGTCATCCATTTCCTGTTAATCAGTTCTCCATGGGCACATTTGTTGAACAAAGGATCTTTGTGATTCTTATGCTGGTTAACAATGTGACCAAGAAATGAGATAAGCTTTGCCCATATGACTCTTCCTTTTCCAGCGATAGTGGTTGTCACACTCCACAAGAAATGGTTCTCAATTGAGTGAATCCATTATTTCAGTTCTTCACAACCTTTCAGTCTGGAAATGGCACTGAGTATTTTTCGTATCTCTGCAAATAATATATTTAACATCCTATTAGACACTTATGACCTCTCATGTCAAAATAGTAGCCCACAAGGCAGACATGGTTAAGTTTATTTTATTTAAATAATGATGGCCACTCCCAAGGGAACTTGTGTTTGGTCAAAACACATCAGATTTCCAAACTTATAAATAATTTAGTGTATGTGTACTCAGGACTGAGGATTCAAGAACCACTGTTGCAGGGTAGCCAAGCATAAAGAAGTCCATTCCCCTGTGTCCTGACCCTTGGCAGATGCCATTGCACAATACGTTAATTTTTCACAGTGGTCCATTATTGTTAATGAGTTTTTTCCCTAGTTGAATTTTTGATTGTTAAAATCACCAGTTATTTTCATCGCCAAATTGTCATTAAACATATTCTTGTTATTAACAAAATTTATGAACACAAAAGGGACATACTTGCTTTCAAGTGCCATAAATCAAAATAGAGTGTTATGTGACTGTCCAAGTTTCTCCCTTGTGTGCTTGGCAATAGAAGTGTGTCGATCAGAAATAAATGTTGATATAGTAAGGCCAGGCACCACCAATATAAAGTTCATGTAGTTCTGAAAGGCCATAAACTTCATTTGGGAACTTCCACCTGCTTCATTTCTCTGATTTAACAATTACAAAATTAATTAGTTGCACCATCTGTTTTGCAATAACGAGATACTTTAGGCTGCCACTGTTTGTAACTTTCCATGAAATTCTTAATTTTTATCCTAATAATACTGTTGTAAGTTTTTATGGTTGTAAATGTATGTATGTGCCTGAGATTGTGCCTTAGTGTTCTTGTAACTTGTTTTTGTAATGGCTTTAACTAGTCTGTGTGGGTGTGCATGGAGGAGGGGGGGGGGATGCATTTGATAATGAGATGATAGAACTGTATAATAACAAAGGTAAAGGTTTTGAAGTTTGCTCTGGGCCTTTCTCATTTCCCTTCTTCCCCCCCCCTCCATCCCACATCCCTTTCATCCTTCATATATATATATATATATATATATATGTATATGTGC
>JAOBRD020368657.1:0-20162 GCA_027575215.2 Hydrozoanthus sils
CAAAGCGTTCGCTGCCTGAACTTGATCCGAAATAACTCTCAATTTTGAAAGAAAGTCTCAAAAAGCTTCAATGCCACTAAAATTTAATGAAGTCCGTAGTTCTATCCGTTTGTGAAGTTCTATACGTTAAATCATTCTTTCAATTTAAAAATAGTTTGTTTGGTGTAGCAACCAATCAGCTTCTACACTTAGCAAGTCGACCAATCACGATGCTTCCGTTCATTTTGGACGGATAAAACTACGTCACAGAACAGCATTAACGGCGCTGATTCATAGACGGTTAATGTAAAAATTAAGCGGCTATGCGTAGACTATCAAAACGTCAGCATCTTAAATACTTCATACAGCAAAGCTTTTGAACTCAGGCTAAGTTTTAAGCCTGGCATTCAAACAAAATGTAACGTGTTTTCCATTTAAAGTGTTTTCTAGCAGCTTTGACGATACTAAGTGGCCTTTAAGGACATAAATGAATCGGCATCACAGACAAAACTTTTCTAAGATTCAATTCTTATCTCGTGGATTGTTTAAAAAAAAAACGGTTTATCAATGAATGACTTCTTGCACAATGATTACAAATTCCATCATTTTCATCTTGATCCGTATAGAAGTCGTGTTATATATAATCGGTCATTATTCACATTTTTCATTCAAAGTTTATATTACTTAATCAGTATTTCTTAGTACATTTGCAAGGGCTTCAGAATATTTAATTTCCAACAACTAACGAAGTTTATAGCTGTATAACACAAGGAGTGCTAATTCCTAATGTCTCTCGTCATATTCCACAAATATTATATGTAAATAAGTGTCACGCATGTGTGATGTATGTACAGTTTCTCTGATGAGACAAATAAACTGAGTTGAACTGAGGGGCCCCGGCTATACCAGCACTGGGTCAGATGAAAAAAATAATACCACTCTCAACACTTGAATAAAACGTTTTGAATCAAAAGTCAAAAAATGAAAATTGGAAACCTGTGCAAGGCCTTCAGATTTTGCTATCAATTCAAATGTATACTAATAGATTGATATTGGCACCACAGACTGCCAATCCTCACAGTGCGAGGCAACAACTCGCCCCTTTTGAGGGTATGTATTATGTTGGTATTCATTACCACTACAAACAATTGCAGACTTGGTGAGAATGTCAAAACAAATATAACTACTTTATATTGTATGTCTCGACACTAGACAACAAACACTTGAAGTGTTTCTCAATAAAACGACAACGTTCATTCATATCCCATTTGTCCATCCATCCATTCATCCATTCATCCACCAATTCTCCCGTGCTCTCTCAAATACGAATCAGCGAATTCATAATACCATAGACACACGATAACCATGAATTAACTATTTCTCTATTATAGCTAATATGATTTTATTAGCCACGTCTTTCTCGTTGACATTTGCCGGAAGTTGCATCTATTTTATTTTGGTAAACAGTGGCAGACTTGGCGAGAATGTCAAAACAACAACTCGTTGCTTCTGAGTGTATACTGTAGACAGTAAATACTTGAGATGGTTAAAATGTTTAACAATTGCTGGAAACGAAAATACATTTTCATATTTAAAGATATAAAGATATCAAATTCTTTGTTCCAAACCTTTAACACTCCAATTTTCACATAAAAAACTATAAAATAAAACAAGTTTCGTCTTTACAGACCTCGTCAGTTCTATAACTCATGAATACTTCATGTAGCAGAGATATACTGCCCCAAAAGTATATGTACTTCATACCAAATACATTTTGTTGCAAACCAAAACAGTGGCACTTTTAGTGAGAAGGAAAGCCAGTAATAATTTTCGTTTTGACATTGATCAGTACTGTCTTGATACTGCGTTTCTCTTGTTTGTTTATAAAAAGCATTTAAAATCGGAGGATTCGAATAAATTACTAAGCATGTCAATAAGTTATAGTCGCGTATTAATCCATGCATTTTGAGAAATTTCAGAATAATCAATTGTATACAATTTCAGAGAGGGAGGGTACAAATGTTTGAATGCTATGCTTAAAACTTAGTTTTAAATATGAAAAAAATAGAAATATTTTGAAATTAAAATCTTAAAAGCGTTTCCTTATGAGATGTACACAATGTGCTGACGTGAGCCCTTGTCATCAAAAATTAGCAAACCGCCCAAACAATTCGAGAGCCGATTGAAAAGCTACGGATACACAAGGCAATGCATTTGTATAAACAGAAATTAGTTGCGGATGTGTCTCATTTATCCAATCAAATACCTGAAAAATAGGTTGATAAGGTATAAACAAATGACATATAGATCAGAACAGAAGTCTCTGACTTTCAGAACTACATAAAAGTACCATTTTATCACTTCCTTCAGTGTCTTCCTCGCTAGTTCGGCAAACGGAGAAGAATACCTTACAGAAAGCTGAGGATTACTTAAAGTGTTCCGAAAAAGTGAAAGCTAAGGAAGGCCTTAAACTTCTGGAGCATTTGAAACCAAATGAAGGTATTAAGTTCACGCAAAACTTTGAAAAGTTATGTTAAACTAACGCCTTGCCAAGAATAATGGTGCAAGCCTGCGCAGTGAGATCGGAGAACTTTCATGGCGTTCAAACTAAAATATCTAAAGAAGCTCTTATAAGAACGATTTTTGCGTTCGTTTCTTTTTTTTGTAACAAATACTGGTATGTTTTGCTTCGATTTACCTATTGTAATTTACTTCCGACGTTTGTTGCTTCAATTCCAAAAAAGGTTAAAACGGTCAGCTTTAAAGAAGAATTTTATATTAGAAATGAAGTTATTGGAAAAAAAAACTTTTTGAGAACAACATTAAGCCTTTTGCGGCAAAAACACGCCAATGTCTTTCGACAAATAGTCTTAATAAAGGGTTTCACAGCTTTTGGTATTTGTGTAATTACAGTAAACTTTCGCAGTCAGCGCGGAAATACGCCAGGAACGTCTGACAAGCGTTTTCCATAGCTCGAATTTTCAAAATTCTCTCGGGGGAACAAGCCCCTGGACTGCCCTAGATGCTTGCACCGTAGGCGCGAGACACGATTTCCCTCACCAAAACTCTGGATCCACCTCAGACAATGTCATTAACAAATCTGCTCGCAAGGGATTTTGTGCTGCACCTTGGATGTGGTACAGGGAACTTTTCCCGGGTGATAGCGGAGACGATCGATGCAAAAGGAAGAGTTGTGGCATTCGACCCCGATAAACACAGAATCGATGTGGCAAGAAAAACGTTTGGTGACATAGAGAAAATAGAGTTTAAGGAGGGAAGCTCCGAGAGCTTACCAAGTTTGGGGAAAGGCTCTTTTGATGTCGTGTTCATGAATCATGTTTTGCTGTGGATAGAGAACAAAGAGCATGCATTGAAGAATATCTGTGAATTTCTGAAACTTGGGGGCGGGTAGCTTTGCTGTTCAGCGCTTGCATTCCTCCTGTTATAGAAAACATTTTAAGAGACCTTAATCGAGAGGATAGCTTTGATAACACGTTAAAAGAAATGTTTTTTGATGAAACTGTAGAGGAAATTGAAAGCTACTGTGAAAAAGTCGGATATATCGTCATCAAAGGTTTTGAGGTCCGCCCTGTTATTCATGAAGAGTTGTCCAGTTTTCGTGTATATGTTTCAGATTTGGTGGAGGAAGAAAAATTGAATAAGTTTAAAGGTTTGTTAGACGAGATTGGTCGTGTCATTGATGAGTTTCCAAGTGGAATCATAATCGCTCAAAAACGATTGGATTAATGCAGCCCAATAGACAAAGAGATGTAAAACCCGCTAACCTCAGTAATTTTCAGATGGGGAATTAGTGGCGTCCCTTTTTTATTGCGTTTTATTCTTTTGATAACTGTAAATCACTTATCTGGTGGAAAAAATGGTCCAGAAATAGTACTGCTTTCAACAAGCGTTACAAACTAGAATTGAAGTTAATAAGGCGAGTTTATGCTTCATTAGAATACAACTTGAATCAGAGAAAAAACAAAGATAAACAACAACTGACTTTAAAACTTGAGAATGCTTATCAAAATTATTGAGCGCTCGAGCTTTCGGTTCTATAAACATAGTTTTAAAGAAGTAATTACCACTCAAAAAATGCAAAACAGCTGGAGGCGAGAATGATAATGAACCATACGTTTTTTGTAAAATTTCCAATTTTTAAAACTTCGTCATAATAAGCAATCTGATATTTTCATAGAAAGTTTGTTCTGAAGAAGCATTTCATTATTCAGAAGCTTTGTTTTTGTATCTGAGTTAGAAAGAAGAGTGCATATGCTAATGAGGCAAAAAATGTAAACAAAAACTCAACTATAAAAAACTTTGTCTCGGTAAATATCCGGTAATAACTTAGAAGAGTACAAAATAACATCAAAAACTCGTTAAGTTGGTTGTTGAAAGAAGGTTCGATAGGTTAGAGTTAGGTAAGATAGTTTCGCATTACAGCAGAATTATTTTCCTTTCCAAGACAAAAAGTGCCCATTTGGAAAGGCTTTTCTGTTTCCAAGAATAGAGTTTTTTAAAGAGAACTATTTTTCATCTGAACGTTGACTACATCAAACTATTAGTTTTTTCTATCATGGATTTCTGTTGCAATGAAAGGATTGAAAACAGCAGGTATCAACAGCAGGGGCTTGTTTCAAGTAGTGTTAGCCAGGTTGACATGGGAGGGGTTGGGAGGGGGAGGATCTGGGTGCACGTTACTTCATATAACTTTGGAATCTAGAAGCCCTGAAACGCCGTTTTGTGATTTTTGACATCAAATCTAGTACTGAATACTGATTGAATAACAATAGCATTAGAGACAACACCATTTATGTCTTCAGGTAAAGTTCAATTTTATCAAAAGTAATAATTAAACGAATAATTAACGTCAAACACAGAATAACTGCTAGATCTTGGAAACTTTCGTTACGTACGGTACACAGCAAAGCAAAGCATTTGCAGATGTATAGCTCAAATCTAAACGTTTATGCCAAATGAAATAGGAAACAATAAAAGTTTATCTCGCTTTGTTGTTGCTTATATACTCTCAGGCTATGATATAGTGGGTTTTTTGTAAACGAAAGCTTATTTTTAAAAAAACTTTTAGTACCGTTGTTTTCCTTCATAAGGCTTTAACCAATGACAAAAAATTAGTATACAAAATCTAATTTTTAAAGATTGGTTTTCTCAGAGACGTGCTCTTATATATTGGTTCTTAATTTGTTCTTACTTCTATGCGTGTTTAAATCGAAGAAAAACTAAGCCTCAGGTATTGCAGTACACGCACTGAAAAACGAATTTGATTAATTCATTCTTGTGGATTATTGGTGGATTCGCAGCTGAGTCATTTTCCCGAGACGATTTCCAGTTGTAGTGATGATAAACTGCGAAGGATTTCTTATTCATTCTGATGTTCAGCTAAAGGTCGAAGCTCGGTAAAGTAAAAAAAAAATAGCTATCCAGTCTGAGCCTCAGCTTGTTCTTAAATTGTTCTTAAATTTTGGTCAATCTGAGCCACGTTGTTCTTATAAAGTTGTTCTTATAAAAAACGTGTGTATTAGATGGTGGAGCCAGTGTCTCAGATGGCGCTATAATTTGAGCCGATCAACAACTTAAGACATTTTATTCCTGAAAACAACAAACTGGCCGAAAACTGACCTACATCACTAAACACTGTTTAATACAAAAACCAAGTTAGTCAAACGTAGAAACTTGTGCAACTGTTTCAAATGCTAGCTAGGTGGAGCAACACTTTTCCCTTAAGATATTCGTGTACAGAAGCAAAGATAATTGCTAAGGACTTTTCAGACAGAAGTGCTTGATAAAATATTAAAATTGTTACATACAACAATGTTTTTTTAATCACTATTAAGTCGATAAATAATTATTTGGATACAATGTTTTCTCAGTGTATTTACCTCTTATCAACAGACCATACCATCTGCCTCGCTTATCGACAATATCTTAACCAACCCAATGATTACAAAAGCGTTACTCAGATACCTCAGATCATGCACCTACCAGTTTTCAATCACTTGGCTCAATTAGAAGCGGATGTAACCAACCCTAACCTTGACATTACTATAAAAGAGCTGTTTAAATACCAAGTCTACTGAAAATGATAAATTACAATTCGGAAAGCATGTACAAAGAAGTATAAATCCAGTTGAAGCATACAGTATAGCATTGTTAAAACGTAGAAAGAAATTTATGTGACAACTGTTTTCCTTTTGAAAAAAATTCACAAAATCATTTTTGCAGCGACTAAGATTCCAATTGGATATTCGCTATACACAAGGCCTGTCTCGTCAAAAAGACTTTTAAACTTATCCAATTTCTCTTTCTCCACCGAATCTAAGTTGAAAACGCCAGAAGTAGATGAGAGAAGTACAAGAATATCGGACAGCTCTTCATGAACAACAGAGCAGTCCTCAATACTCTTTGTGATAGTAAACCCTTCGTTTTTACAGTAGCTTTCGATTTGCCCTAAATCTTCATAGAATCGTATTTCTTCAAATGCTCTAAGGCTATCCTCTGGATTAAGGTCTCTAAAAGCTTTTTCCACAATAGGAGGGACGCAAACATTGAACAGCATAGCTACCCGTCCCCCAGGTTTTAGAACTTCATAGATATTCTTTAATGCATGCTCTTTGTCCTCTATCCAGTGCAAAACATAATTCATAAACACAACATCAAAACAGCCTTTCCCCAAACTTGGTAGGCTCTCGGAGCTTCCCTCCTTGAAATCTATGTTCTCTATGTCACCAAACGTTTCCCTTGCCACACTGAGCCTGTGTTTATCAGGGTCGATTGCCACAACTCTTCCATTTGCACCGATCGTCTCTGCTATCACCCGTGAAAGGTTCCCTGTACCACATCCAAGGTCCAGCACAAATTCCCCTGCGAGTATCAAGCAGAACTTCAGGTGAGTTAACTCATATTTAGCCATGGATTCAGACTCGGTAGAGCGGAGAAAAAATACTTGAATATAATGATGTAATAAACATAACGCGGACCACCTAAAAAAGTAGAAATTTAAAGTGCTTAAAAGTCAGTGAAGACAAATTTATTTCTTTATTTTAAGACCTTTATCCTTGAGGCTTGACAATATTAAAATATATCTCTTAAGAAGTAGCCAAATTTCATTAAAAAGCTGCGCAATGCTCGCTATGCTGGACGTACAAAGGCTTGTGCTATGACTTTCAATCCAGATGACATCAACTTCCCAACTGATGTTAAGCACGTGTTAGTTTTGTGGCTTGTTTAATTTTTCACATACCGATGCAACTGATGTTTCATAACCGCCTCCGATGAGTAGGGTGATTGTGACTTTGCTTTGCTTGAGAGTAAGACATTGCCCTCTCGTGTATCATTTTTAAAAATAGCGTCGAAGTATTTAGCTAGTGCACAACGGCTGAGAAGGAGACTAGAGTAACTGGGACACTAGTAAAAAGCAAATAGAAGAAGGAAATCTAAACTGCCTATTTACAATATCATGGTTACGTATTTACAAAAGCTAACTAATTTTAAAAAGTTAAAGTTTTCTATTTACAATATGATTATATTTACAAAAGATAATAAGATAATTAAAAATCATGAACAAAAATACATACAAAAAGAAGAAGTACTGATACTGGTGAACATTCAGAGAGGTATTTAAAAAATTACTAAATTGCTTAAGTGTTCAATGCGAAAGTTTTGGGTTTTTAGCTGTTATTCGATTTGCCGTTGTTTAGGCCTTAATAGTCGGTTGTCTAATTTTTTTTCAAATAAAGTGTCATTCAATCAAGCTGTTCTTGAATTTAGCAAAGCAAAAGCTTCATGCAAGCAATTGTGTCGAAAAGTTTGCAAAATGCGTAAAACATTTTGTCCCGCAACCTGTAAGATTGTTACGAGTCTTATGAAATTGAAGGTAAACTTCATTGTTTCAAGTTTAGCTTTCTTAAATTTACCACCAGTCTTTCAGTTGAAAACCGAGCTAATCACAGCAAAGCTACCATTGTGGTAACATTACAGCCTGGAGTGGTGACAGCTTAGCAGGAGACTAGACCTTACCTAAGGGGCCAACCATTTGACTTTTGTGAAGGGAGGGAGGGGGGGTGGTGGGTTGTTTTTGGCTATTTCGGACAAAAATATTCTGCAAGCGCAAAGTTCCTGCACCATACAACCCAATAGACACACACACTTAAAACACTACAAAAAAGTCTTCCCACACTAGGCCCTCGAAAAAAAAATCGTGCCAATACAAAATGGCCCAAACACCTCCCCCCCCCCACTCAAACAAAAGTCAAATGGAAAGGTAATACCGTGAAGTCTGCGAAAGAAGCAGAGAAAATTCTGAACAAATTCAAGCAGAAGAGTGGGATTCGTGCAGGAAAGAATCAAAAGGTTAAAGGGCTATACGCACGCAATTTCCAGATTTTGAAGCTCATTTGTAAAAATGTATTGCCACGTCTACTAAAATAATTCATTCACTCGGCTGAAAAGCACTACATCAAACTCGGGTCAGCTTGGTCACTCGGCTTCGGTCAAAACATGCAAAATATCTAGACTTGGCGAAGCTATTGGAGGACAAAACACATAAATGCAGAAACGTCAAAAATACTAACTCGTTCGAAGATAATAGATTGAATCTAAAGCTTTGAAAGACTGTAGGTTATATGAAATATAAAGCAAATGTCCTTAAAACGCTTAAAGTCCAAATTCTTGAAAAATGTTAATCACTGAAATACAATTTTGGCACTCTGAACGTCGGAAAACTGATCTTTTGTTGTACAAACAGCAAAAGTACCACTACAAACAAAAGAAAAGCGGCAATATTCTTGTTTACTTTAACATTACTTTTTGAGGTTTCGCGTTAACTAAATACCTTCATTTGGTTTGACATGTTCCAAAAGCTTAAGACCATCCTTTAGTTGCACGCTTTTGGAATGCTTCAAATAATCCTGAGCTTTCTTCGACTGGCTAGAACAAAGACGAGCCACCATTAATCTGACAGTGATACAAGTTGTAAATCTAGCAAACATTTTGTATAACTAAACAATTCTAGCCCGGGTCTTCTAGTAGCGTGTTTGAAGTGTTGGCAGGTTAAAAGGAATGCCTCAAAAAGCACCTCATTTTATATTCAAAATACCGACGTCGTAAGAAGGCAGACACGTTTCCGGTCCGTTAGAACATCACGCAAGCATGGAATAAAAATATATCCGGTTTAACGAAACAACAATCCCAGAGTCAATTTCAGCACATTAATATTAGTAAAATTACAAAGTTTCATAAAGATTGGCCGTAATTTGACGGAGATATGAGGGTTTGAAACTAGATAGTTTTCTTGTGAAATGTATGTCGATGTCGTTAGCGGTTCAGTGGTCTCTTGACTATAGAAAAATCCTTCATTTAACTTAAGAAATTTTTGTGTGATTGCACTTTTTGCTGAGAGTGTCTGGTAATGCGCACCTATGAGTGTACGTCTATAGATAGCAAATATTTGAGCTCGCCAATTTTGAGTGTACGTCAAGACTGTTCATATTTGAAATGGTTAAAACATTAACCAGTAAAATATTAATTAGCTCGTTATTTATACAAATTTAATGAATCATACCTACATACTTACCGGCAGTTGACTTGAAGAACGCTGCCCCCATCTAACTTGTATTGCAGGTGCATGAAGTGAAATCATTTGGAGTAAATTTGGTTAACAGTTAGAGGCAAGAGTTACAGCAAAGTTTCTACTATTGCTCATTGATCACTGATTATTAGCAGATAATGCGAATAAGTTCGAATGAATGAATAACATCAGACGTTTATGCTTTTCAAGATAAGTAAAATGAATGGTAATTTCATATATAGGTTTTCTGATCAACTGGTTCAATAGCAAGAATGAGTAACACCGGACCAATCATTTCTACTCTTCAAGACAAGTAAAATGAATGGTCACTTTTAGGGTTTCATTAACTGGTTCAAGATTTAGACTGAATAACGCCGATCGTTTCTACTCTTCAGGACAACCAAAATGAAGGGTCTCTTTATAGGGTTTCATCAACTGGCTGAAAAGCTAGGATGAATGACACCAGTCATTTCTACTCCTCGAGACAGGCAAAATGGATGGTCACTTCATAGGGTTTCATCAACTGTTCCGAGAGTTAGACTGAATAACACCGATTTTAAAATCCCAAACTTGAACACTTTGCTGGCCACAGGTCAGGACACTTACGGAAGCCCCGTGTGAACGCAACGCCAAACTGTCGTGGTTTCAGAAACGGACCCAAACTTGAACGGCCCCGTATAAACGGAGTCTAAGACAGCACGAGTTGGGCTACAAAGTTGAATGCATTGTTGTACGAGCGTGCACTTCATGTTTACTCACGTATATCTGAAGAAGTTGCAAGTGATTGTGACCAAATGAAAAGACATGGTTTAACAGAAGACGGATATCGCCGTAATTTCAGGACCTCGAGGCCAGAATTCAATGAAAGCTCAGACCAGTTTATTGTTCGTCTCTCCACATACCTCATGCGTTGTGTCCAACTATCGGACACTGAACAGTCATTTATTCAAAGGAGTAAAGGATTATGTTAGAGATTAATTCATTAACTGTTGCCGGAAGGAGCTAGCTTTTTACCTGCGTGAAAGAGCACCAGAAACAGATAAAATGGCAAAGATTGCTGACTAGTACTTGGAAGCTCATGTCAGACATTTGTTTGGCCCAGAACTCAAGTCAGCCCCCACAGACAATTGTGACGAGAACAAGAAGCTCTTGACTGAAAGCTTAACGCTAATGCAGTGCTATCGCCGCGGTTCTCGAGGGTACAAGGCTGTTAACTGTTCAGCTCAGACAGAGAAACGTTGTTATAGTTGCTGAAAGCAAGGCCACGAATCACGGAACTGTTGATCTGACGTTCCATAGTCAGCTACTCAGAGTATTGCAAGTAGGCCTGGAACTTAAGGCTAAGTGCAGGGTGCCTTGTACAGACACCTCTCCAAGCTTCACTAGAAGAGATCCAGTCTTGCATCAGAGCTGACCAGCTGCTTTTGGCGTGCGGTAAAAAAGTTCCATTATTATTCAGTGCGTGCGTCCAACCTGTGACTGGTGCTAGAAGTAAGACACCTGTTGTTAAGGGACGAATAGCCGGCAAAACTGTGAATTTTTTAAGAGAAACTGGTTTTAGCGGCATTGTTCTCAAGAGAGACCTTGTAACCGAGGAACACTGCACAGGCAACTTCAGCTTTATGCTACTGATAGATAACGCTGTGAAGAAAGTCCCAATACCCGCATCCTAGTTGATACCCAAAACCTGTCTGGCAAGGTTGAGGCCCAATGCCTTCCTTGATGCAATCTACGACCTGATTATTGGTAATGTTCCCGGCGTTAGATCCGCAGATGATCCAGACCCACCTGGCAGGAGGTGTGTGCAGCAACTACAAGAGCCCAGCCAAAGAAGGAGAGAAAGGGTCCCAAGCAGTAGGGAAAGACCCTTTGTGGATAGAGATTCTTTAGTCAAAGTGCAGCTTGAGGACGACAGTCTGACGTGCTACAGAAGCCGAGAGGGCGTCATGGCGAAAGAAGAAAAGGAAGCTTCCTTCGAGGTAAGGAATGGGATACTTTTTCGCATGTATAAGCACGCTCATGTGATCAATGACAAGCCATTGAAACAAGTTATGGTGCTCTCCCCCCTATGGAAGTAGCCCATGAGTCAATAATGGGCAGACATATGGGTGTCAAGAAGACAACGGACAAGATCTTGAATGCTTTTTAATGGCCTTGTATTCGAGGTGATGTGTCGCGACATTGTGACGTATGTCAGTAAACTGTGAACAAGGGGTCCGTACCAATAGTTTCCCTCCAGAAGATGCCACTGATTGACAAACCATTCAAGAGGGTAGCAATTGATCTGGTTGGCCCATCTGGTCCTCCTAGTGAACAAGGGCACCGTTATATATTGACCCTTGCCTGAAGCTGCACCCTTTAAGAACATTGACACCGAGACGGTTGCAGAGGCATTAGTTAAAGTGCCCATAACCTTTCGTTTCCTTAGCTAAAAGTATGTATCTTAAAAAGAACATTTCGCAAAAAAAAATTTTGATTTGAACAAAACGCAAATATTTTACCAGTCTTTAAAAACAATAAAAATCGCTGCCATTTTGGTACACCAAATGCCGCGTCAGGGTGACGTAGATTAAGGACGTGACGTCAATATGACGTAGATTAAGGAACACTGCTCCTTGTACAGCAACAACAGTGGAGTGTAAAAGTGCCAGAAAGTTGTATTGCAGCTTGAGTTTCGCTGTTTCTTTAAAACTTTCCTCCTCTGACAGAATTAGTTTTATTTTGATGCAAAGGTGATGCAAACTCCTTAATCTGCGTCACAGTGAGCCTGTCATCCTTATGATCAGCGACATGGGTTGATCAAAGAAATGTAGAGTTAAAAGTTTCGTAAAAAATTCGCGTTTTTTTCAAATCAAAAGTTTTTTTCCAAAATGTTCAATTTAATTTTAGATAAGAAAACAGGGGGCGAAAGTTTATGGGCACTTAAACACACTGCCACATCGGAGTACTGAATAAATCCTCAGTGACAGTTTGTGTCAGATTGCATGAAGAAATAGTCCCACTTACCGAGTATCAAGCAGCTGAACACGACACTGTATCATCCCATGTGCAATGGCTTTTCATAGAAGTTCAACGGTACACTAAAGACTATGTTGAGGTGCCCACGCAGCGAGCAGTCAAAACAGCAAAACAGTGGCATCGCTATATCAACCATTATTATTCGCCTATCGTGAAGTACCACAAGAGGTTTTGCCGCATTTAAGTTGTTGAACGGAAGAGCCGTACGTGCGACGACGTGTATTTTGAAGGAACTGTGGACGAGCGACTTTGAAGAACCTGTTTTGAAAAATAGCTACCGATACGTCCTTGTGCTAAGGGTGAAGCTTGAAGACACCCATGAAATCGCCACAAGTGAATTACAGAAAGTGAGGTAAAAAAGTTCCAAAACACAAAAGGCAGAATTTAAGAACTGTGTAGAGAAGTTTTCAAGCTTATTTACTGAGGCTCGAGGTACCACAAACATGATTGAGAACCACATCAACCTCACTACAGAAGAGCCCGTTAGAAGTAAACCATATCCACTACCATATAGCATACGTGAAGACCTAAAAAAGGACATAGATGATATGATCACGATGGGGGTCATTAGAGAATCAACATCTCCATATTCCTCGGCAGTATTCGTTGTCAAGAAAAAAGATAACACAAACAGGGCAGCGTAGACTATCGCAAGCTGAACAAACTGACAGTGGTTGACCCAGAGCCAGTGCCAAGCGCCGCAGATCTGTTCCGTAAGATAAGTGGAGACAAGTACTTCTCCTGAATCGACCTCAGCAAGGGATAGAAGCAGATCAAGGTCTCAGAAGAGGACCGACGAAAGACTGCCTTTGTCACTCCTGATGGCTCGTATGAGTTCCTTAAAATACCATTCGGGATGCTGAATTCCGTCGCGACATAGAAACAGGGTATGGAGAAACTGACTGATGGTTTCGACGGTGTGGATTACTACTGGGATGACATAATTGTCCACAACCCTACCTGGGAAGGGCAACTTCATGCCCTGAACAAACCGTTTGAACGTCTCAGACAAGCCTGCCTGACAATCAGACCAAGCAAGTGCCTCTTTGGAGCAGAGACAATTGACTTCTTTGGCATCAGTTAAAACGGCTTTATGAAGACAACTTGGAAAAGAACCACAATGCTCCAAGGCCGTCAAACAAAATGCAGGTGCGTTCATTTATGGCCGGCATTGCAGGGTACTACAGAGATTTCATCCCTAACTTTGTTGCAATCTGAGCGCCTCTCTCAGACCTTACACGTAAAGGGCAGCCTAACAAGGTAGCCTTGGGTGATGCTCGAGAAAAGGCTTACCAAACCCCCAAAGACCCTCCTCGCCCATGAACCAATTTTGCACCTCCCCGACCCAAAAAAGACCTATCTCAGAACCAATGCATCTGATTATGGAGTGGGCGCTGTACTGATGCAGGAGCATGACAATAAGCTATTTCATATTTGTTGTGCTGGCAAGAAACTGACCAACCCTGAGGGTAACTATTCTACGATTGAGAAGGAGTGTCTGGCAGTTGTATACGCCCTTAAGCGATTCAACAATTACCTATATGGAGTACAGTTTGCGTTACAAGTTGACCATGAACCCTTGAAGTACGTGAACAGTGCTAAGTTCAGTAATGGCCGACTGATGCGATGGACCATGTTTCTACTGAGCTACAACTTCAGAGTTGAAGCTATTAAGGGATCTGACAATGTGGGCGCAGACTTAATGAATCGTGTTGTCAAGTAGAAACTTTTACGAACTCTACCAAAATTGTCAATAGTTTTTTTGTTGATTATTTCACAATTTTTTGTTGGTACAGAAATTTATCTAAATTTCTTCTCCGTGAGGGGATTACGTATTAATTTCAGAACTTTCTAGAACTCTTTGGAACATTTCGCTATTATAAAGAACATTCAGAAACTTTCCGTAGAACAATCTAGAAGCATTAGAATTGCTTACTCATTCTGGAACATTCTAGAACAGTGTGATGTAACTTCTTAAAATAGCATACGTATAATGTAATGTTTCTAAATTCTGCTTACTCATTCTGGAACATTCTAGAATATTCTAGAACATTCTAGAACTTTGTGACGTAACTTCTTAAAATAGCATACGTATGATGTAATGTTTCTAAATTCTGCTTACTCATTCTGGAACATTCTAGAATAATCTAGAACATTCTAGAACTTTGTGACGTAACTTCTTAAAATAGCATACGTATGATGTAATGTTTCTAAATTCTGCTTACTCATTCTAGAACCTTCTGGAACATTCTAGAATATTGTGATGTAACTTCTTAAAATAGCATACGTATGATGTAATGTTTCCAAATTCTGCTTACTCATTCTGGAACATTCTAGAACATTCTAGAATATTCTAGAACATTCTGGAACATTCTAGAATACTCTAGAACATTGTGATATAACTTCTAAAAATAGCATACGTATGATGTAATGTTTCTAAATTCCGCTTACTCTTTCTAGAACATTCCGGAACATTCTAGAACATTGTGGTGTAACTTCTTAAAATAGCATACGTATGATGTAATGTTTCTAAATATGGATGCTTTCGGAACTTTCTATAATATAGACTAAATTATGCAAGACATGCTAGTTTAAATGTGAGACAGAAAAACAACGCTTAGGGAGCATTAAGAAAGTTATAAGGGTGTACTCAACTTTGCAAGTTAAATTAAGAAGATTAGTCTAGTGGGGCGTATAAATCAGCAAGTGTTGTGGGAAAGCCACGGAAATTTGTAAGAGGCTTTGTGTGAATTAAATTTATCTGTTGTGTTACAGCCGGTCCTGCGTTCGGTCACTTAACAAGCAACCTGTTTTCTAACCGAAATTTGTAACAAAGAGCATGATTTGAAGAATATCTAAAATTCTAAAACCTTGGGGAAGGGTAGCTGTGCTGTTTAGCGTTTTCATCCCTCCTATATAGAAAACATTAGAAGAAATGTTTTTCATTAAAACTTTAGAGGAAATTGAAAGCTACTGTGAAAAAGTCGTATTTATCGTCGCCAAAGGTTTCGAGGTCCGCTCTGCTATCCATGAAGAGATGTCCAAATTGGATTGTAGCAGCCCGATAGACAAAGAGATGTAAAACCTGCCAATCTCGGGGATATTCTAGATGGGGAATTAGTATTTTTTTGGTTGGTTTTTTTTGTTGTTGTTGCGATTAATTCTTTTGATAACTGTAAACCAGTTATCTGGTACAAGAAATAGTTCAGAAACTGTTTCAAAAAAGGGTTATAAACTAGAATTTAAGTTAACATAATTACGGCTACAAAAACACTTGTTTCGATAAACATGCGAGAACAACTTAGACGAGTGAATAATAATATCAAAGTTAGATTTAGACCTTTCTTTAAAAGTGTAGTGTAATATTTTCAGTTAAAAAAAAATCCTGGATCGGTTACACATTTCCCGATCGAGGCAACGTCATCAGTTTTTCGCCGATCGGCCAGCCGTCCAGCAGAAGCCCTAAAACAAAATTTTTAGCATATTTGAACGTCTATACAGATGTCAGGTTTTACCCAAAAGACGCGACTCTGGTGTCAAATGAAGCTTGAAATGAGCATCTTTTTACAAAAATGCGTCAAAAGAGGGGCGATATGCATTTCAAATCTTGATTTCTTTTTTGACCGATGGCCGTCCCAATCCAAACTCTCTTTCCAATTACAGCTAACCCTGAACACGTTTTTTTTATTCTGCAAGTATTTATTTTCTTTTTCTGTAAAAACGTACGGAACATTTATGTAACCCCGCCCAAAACCCCCAAAGATTTAACACTTAACTTTTGAGGTATCTTAGAAAAACAGCCCACGGCCATTTCAAGACAATTAGTGACTACACATCGTACATTTATCTACCCATACTCGTGTACCGTGTTAGGCAAAAAATCTATCGGCCACTTTAAACCACTCATTGTCTTTTAACTTCATTTCTTTTTTAAATTAAAGGAAAATTTCATTAAATATATATGGCGAGTTTTGTTAAAGTCGTTCAAAGCCAAAATAATTAAAACCAGCTTTAAGTTTTGCTTAGTTAATTGTTCGTTCACTTCTACATAATTGTTCACGATTGTTTCTCTTTAAAAGAGTGCTAGATCGGTCAACGACTAAAATACACCATCATGGAAACGAAAATGGTTGTAAGTATATTCATATAAATTTGCAGTTTTTTACATCTTTTGTACAATTCAAAATAATGTAGGCATTCATTGTTCGAGACATATTAAACAATTTGTCTGCCATATTAGAATTTAACGGCTACAGATGATCTATTACCCAATTCGAAAATATTACACAAAACAAAGATTTTCAAAGAAAAGTTGTACAACCAATTTATAGTTGAATATTAAATGACAAAGCTGCCTTTGTCATAAAATTTTTGTCTTCTAACTAAAATTGAAAATAGTTAGAAAATTCAAATTTTGAAGTTAAGATTTATATAGTATCTTACCTCGTATGCATTTTGATCTTTTTACCACAACTACTGACATCTGGCTAAGAGAGTGCTGTGTATTCATGACGCCTTAAGACTAAGAGAGTGCTGTGTACCCATGACGCCTTAAGGCTAAGAGAGTGCTGTGTACCCCTGACATCCTAAGGCTAAGAGAGTGCTGTGTACCCCTGACACCCTAAAGCTAAGAGAGTGCTGTGTACCCCTGACATCCTAAGGCTAAGAGAGTGCTGTGTACCCCTGACACCCTAAGGCTATGATTGCTGTGTACCCCTGACACCCTAAGGCTATGATTGCTGTGTACCCCTGACACCCAAGGCTAAGAGTGCTGTGTACCCACAGCCAAAGTAATGAAACCGGTCATTTTGATAACGTGGCATCTGAAGAAAAAATATGAGTCTAGGTAAAGCCATTCGTTTGAGAAAAATCTTACGTGAATAAGCTATAACTCGCATAGTTTCTATTTTATACGATAAATTACACAAGGATTCTCCACCACGTACAATAACAGCTTGAATGAATATAGCAAAGCGTTTGTCTCACGAATGTGGTCAAAGAGTGCAGACCACAACACTTCGACTGCAATCTGGAAGTCAGATCGCCTGATGAATAACAACAGACTACAGTCCAAGCATCGTGGTCCATCACCTTTTCTAACAGTCGATGGGTATAACCTACAAGTATTTTGTTTATCTTTCCCATATTTTATAATATATTCAAATTCAGACACAATACTCTTTCTGATTATGACTTCGCTGAAAGCAAACTAAGGGAAGAAGAAGAGGATCTGAATTGACAGTTGGAGGTCACCTGGCCACACATACCTTAAATTGATAAAGTATGACAGAATAGTGTTCAGAAATGGAAAGACCAGTTTAACATTAGTTAGTTTAAAGTCTGAGCATCAAGTGCTTAAAAATGAGGTTATATAACAGCAAAATTTTCCAAAGGAAATGTATGTGAAAATGGTACTGGAGAACAAGGCTTGCTAGAAAATATCCTTTTTGTCACTTGCCATTTTTTACATACATGTATTTGAAGTTATTAACTGAAACTTTGCCATTTTACGAACGTGAATCTGCTCTTTCCATTTCTTGATACCACTTTGTCAAAGCTGATAGATTTAAGACGGGTGCTGTCACGTGACATCTAACTGGAAAGGCCTACTTTTGACCTGCACTCACTCACTAGAGACGCCAAAGACAAACGAAGAAGCGGCCATGTTCGTGCTATAGCACAGGAAAATTTTGTTCAAAGGCATTAACTTGGCCGCGATGACGTCACTTGCAAGTCAAGAAGAGAGGTTAAAGCTACTTATTAATATTCGAGATGATTTTTATCTGATTAGTATTATAGTCAAAAAATTTTTTTGACTAATGAGAAGTGAATACCACCATTGTGACCTTAAATGAGGACTAAAGCATCCGGTTGTACGAAGTCTGGATAAGCTATCCACTGGACAAAATCTAATTGTTGTCCTTAATAAATCAAAGATTGTTTGACTCTTTCTTGATTTTTTTATCCCTGGTTGTTAAGTGAGTGGAAGACTCCTAAAGTAATGGGAAATATGGTGTCAAACAACGTTCATTATAGTTTTACTGGTGAGAGTAGAAAGCACTTGTCCAGAGGATAGCTTAAACAGGCCCTAGTCGGTAGAACTGAATGAAAATACAATCTCAACCTACTTCAATTTGTTAACTAGTTTGTTTATAATGTGGAGGCAATTACAAATTTAAATAATTAAGAGCAGAGAAATTAGTTATAAAGGGGTGGTTCTGGCCCGAAACGATTCGAGCACTACTACTATCACAAATCATATTACGTGTCTACTGATTACAGTTGCTCTACCACGCTAAGCCATAGGGTATAGTGACGTTAGATATTTATGGAGGGAAGGTTGCGCGAAAGTCTCCCATGCACTAATTGCAACAATATCAAACCAATCAATTTGACATCTTAAAAGGAAACACATTGACGATTTTAAGCTCAAATTCTTACGTCGCTAGTTTAAAAAGTATGGTGTAAATTAAGAGTATGTAGTTTGGAAACCAGGGCTGGATTGTTCAAAGGCTGGTTAACTTTAAAACCCTGGGTTAAGCCAAGATTCAAGCAGTAATTTTTCTCTAAAGAAAGTTATACGGTTCTTACAAAATATTGTTTAGATTTTCCACGGAAAAATAAAATTGTCAATTCCAAAACTACAGCTCGATTCAGTCTCTGTAAGGCTGGAAACAAGAACGTAGGCAAGTGTTGACCGGCCTTCGAACAACTGGGCCCAGAATGAAACAGGTCAGCACTGAGTAGTTTTGCAATACTGCTAATATGTGTGTGCTGAAGCATTCCCAAGTGGAACTGACCTGACTTAAAGGAAAGAAGACGGTGGTCACAAAAGTAAAAAGAAACAGACTGCTACGATTCACGGTATCTATGTTACTGGATTGTGCACAAACGTTTGATTTCACTCTCGTATTCATCGTCATCACTAAGGCAGTCTGGTGTTCGTCCATTTATGTTAGGCAGATATCTAGTGGTAGTAATGGCTTCCCGCTCATAGAAGAGCATGTATGGGGTGTCTTGCTGGAGACGAGATATGTCACATTCCTAGAACATGAATGAAAGATTTTAGGAACAAAGAAACTTTCTAGTTGAAAAATAAACGAACTTCATTACCATCTCGATTAGCTTTAAATTTCCTCTCAAAAGCTGCTGATACGTTTTTCGGCAATGCTTATGGTTTTTGCAAGATATTGACTCAATTGCTTTCTGCAATTACCTCAGCGTGCGTGTAAAATTTGAGAAAAACTGCTGTTTGACGCATAGATATCACGTGAACAAATATTCTTAGATTTCTTGCCCTTTAGATGCGCTTTAGTTGCCCTATTTCCCTCGGTCAGCAGACAAACCGATTTTAATGTTCACATCACATAATCCTGTTTTACAGTATTGAGTAAGACCAACCTTATAAAGCAAAAACCGTCAATATCCAAGCTCGTTACTTTGTTTTCGACAAATGTTAAAACAAAGGCTTTGACAAATATCTAACAAGGGCTTTAATAAAACATAAAAACTTGCAGAATTCAGGAGGTAAAGGTCAAGGAGGCACAAAAGTAAGTTGTAAGCTATCGGCCAATATATT
>JAOBRD020368759.1:0-20156 GCA_027575215.2 Hydrozoanthus sils
ATTCAAGACTGAATGCTAAAATGCGCACCCTAAATAAAGCACATATCGTTATTCTTGTCGGCAAAACACCAAGCATGGCATTCGCCACTAAGTGATTGCTTATTCTACCCTTCGTAAGACACTATATGTGCAAAAAGTGAACCCTGGTTAAGACAACTTGAGTGAAATTGTATTCCCTTTCTAAGACAAGGACCTCAAAAACCATACCCTGGAGGGCTGCACGTCCCTATATACTAAATATATGGGAGAACCCACCTGGGGATTAGGGCTAAAACGTATTTTGAACAACCGAGCCCTGGTATTTCAACGCAAGTTTGGCTAGTTCAATATAAGTTGGAGTGTTCGTAAAATTATGAACAGAAAGGCAACAATGCACATTAAAGTTGAGTTAACAACCAATTTAAAATGCAAGTGTATTTTGTTTTACAGAAGTAGCCCAAAAGACCTGTAGCCATGTGAAATCGCTTACCCCAGGTGTAACATCCGGGTATTATACCATTGACCCTGACGGGAGAGAAGGATTGGTAAATTTCACCGTGTACTGCAATATGACTGACAAGGGAGGGGTAGGGGTTACTGTCATAAGCCATGATACCGAGACGAGGACCTTGGTTGATGGCTTCGACAAACCTGGATCGTACTCCAAAAAAGTTACTTACACTGGAGCCACTCTACGGCAACTCGCTGAGCTGACACGTGTCTCTACAAACTGCGAGCAGTTCATAAACTACGAGTGCTACCACTCCAGGCTTCGCCGAGGTGACATGGGTTGGTGGGTGGCACGTGACGGTACGAAAATGACCAACTGGGGAGGTGCTCCTGAATCCAGCAATAAGTGCGCATGCGGAGTAAATAAAACCTGCGCTAATCAAGAACGCAACTGTAACTGTGACAAGAATGATAAGACTTGGAGAAGCGACAGCGGAGTTTTGACCTCCAAAAAGAAATTGCCAGTCATCCAGCTGCGCTTTGGAGATACCGGATCTCCCAGGTCAGGGATAGAAGAGAAAGGCTTTCACACTCTTGGCAAACTCAAGTGCTACGGGAAAAAATAAGTTTCTAAATTTACAGCAAGTTTTGGATGCAAACAGCTATGTTAGTCACTTGTTTCACTTGCTTTGAGATCCTTTGCTCAAAAGTTTCTCAAAGATGGATTGTAAACAATTTTTGAGCTAAAACAGTTAGCGATTCTTTAATCTAAAGCGAAGCTCACTTTCTCTTTTATCTTAATCACCTGCACTCTTTTGCTAAACTATGGCCGACTCCCCGAAATAGTAATAAACATAACAAACAATCTCTACGTTCTATCCTGATTACCCTCTTGTTAAAATGTGTGCGGATCGAGAATAGAGTAAAAACATGTTAAGTAACAATCCGTGTAAGAACTAGAGAGGTCAAATGCAATGGAATGCAGAAAGGTGCTAATATTGTTAAACCGTTAACCTCATTGGCTAAACCATATCTTCATGAGTAAGTTAATTTATTTCTTTCCAGATCATTCAATCATTCCCTTCAAGTTAAAGTATTTTTGTTTTTAAATTTAAGAAAAAATCCATGTGGGGAACATCACAAACCAAAACGTTTTCTTTGCTTTTGTTTTGGAGCTCTATGATTGGCTAAATTATTAAAGCACAAAAGAAACATTGCTTTGAAATAGAGTTGCACTGCTTTTTACTTTAAAACTATGTTGTACACTGGTTTATGTATTCTCAGTATGAAAATCTAAACCTTCTGGTGTGGGAAAAGCAAATTGCCGCAGAACAATGGGAGGTACTTTAGTTTTTACTTGGACCATTACATAAAAAAGGTTTAATTTATGTTTAAATTGACGATGTACTGTGTTTTAAGAATTTTGAAATATTATACACATTCTATGTTGCTGCGGCATCCCATAAATCTAGTTTTTTAAATTGCTGAACTTAATTCCCTAGGTTCGCTCTAAGAGCTACTTGTAACTCATCATTTAGTGCCAACATGTCTACAAAATGAAGCTACATTAATCAAAGAAGCAGTAAAAAAAAAAAAAAATTTAAAAATTTTCAAAAAGCAGACAACACTGGTCCCATCCTGGGTCCTAATTGAAATCGTTTTTAGTCTCTTGTAAACGAAACACTTTTTTATCATTATTGCACTCAGTATAAAGTTATGTAAAGTACTAAAAGTTTAACACTCCAGCCATTCCTATCACTGTTGCTCTAGCGTTGACTCGAATAGGTGATCTATCATATCAGAAACGAATGCGAGTGGTTCATCGGGATACACGCACACGGAGAGACATCTGAGGGCAGCTGAATGCTTTTACTGTTTTGAGGTGTCTCAATAACCTAGTACCGCACGAAGCACGAGTTTTTATTTTAGCTTCTTAAAGAGTTACAGCGTTCAGAAGTTACGAGCTTTTACTGCAAAATTTGTCGCCTTCAAGTCGCTCGGCCAAGAAGCCACGTGAACTATAACACGTGACTATTTACTTTGTCTTTGATTCTGTGACGTCATCAAGTTTTTATTTTAGCCTATTAAACGAGTGGCCATTATTGTTATCTTATTGTTATTGTTTCGTTACGTCAGTTAGACAATAGCTAGTAGAATGTGACAAAAAACATTTGTATTAATAATTAATTAATAGTTATGGAATGTGTCATCTGAGAAGTAAGTATTAAAACAAAAGAAAGCAACAAAACTCGAAGAGACAGTTTGCCTGGGTCTGAGAGTAACTGCGTAAGGGAACCAATAAAAACTGAACAAAAGTTTCAATCTATTATCTATACACCATCATATACTTATAAACCGGTTGTTTATACGCCACAGTCTCTCATGAATTGGGTTAAAAATACACCAAAAGACGCAATATGATGCACAAAGTTCCATTATATTTCTGCGTTGTTTAACATATTGGCGACAGATGATTTTGCTTTTCGTAGCTTTCCGTAGGATTAAAAAAATGCAAAAGGCAGAAAATTTTATGGCACCCTACCCCAAGTAAAGAAAAACACGGCTGAGATATGTTTGTCCGTTTCCACAGCCTTTAAAATGTTTTTAGATTCATTTTTAAAAGACGAAGCAAATAGCGCAATCTTTTTCTTAAAGTAACCTTCTTCCTGTATCACTACTGTTCGCCGCCATCTTGTTAACCCAATTCAGATCACGTGACCGGTCATATACTCTTAGTTTCGCTGCCTTGTTTGATATATAGGCCTTGATTTTTGTTCTCACTTCAAGTTTTGTTTAGTTTAGATTTGTTTCTTTTCTATTTCGTTCTATCTCACGTTAATTTAACTCAAAAGTCAAAACTCGTTTGCTCGATTAGCTGTATAAAAGTTATTAGTTACATTTGGTTGATGGATTGAATATATAGTATTCAAACCTATAGCTCTTTCATTTTGCTTCCGATTTTCAATAAATTGTGTATATGACGGGTTTAACACAAATCATTGGGAAGAACTAATTTAGTTATTCTAGAATAAACAAATTTTGAGTTCTAAAATTATGAAGTAACACCTTCATAGCACGTCGAGGTTCCTCGGTTGTTAATTTTTGCCTTCTTTCATGTTTTTGAAATTTGTGAAACTAATCTCCCCCCTTCCCCCATCCCTCAGCCCCAGTGGATACAAATGCATACTTTAAACGTTTTCGTTTTGGTATGAATGCGAAATGATTTGTACTATATCACACATGAAAATCCAACACTTCCATTCAATGTGAGGATCATTTTTTCAATATACTCTGTTAAATTTAGATGTCTCTTTTCCCTTGCAATTACTGCTGATAATTGCGACAAATGGTCTTCCAAACGTCGAGTTTCTTTCTCTTTTTTTTCATGATTGCATGCTTAACTTTTGTTAATTTTTTTACGTCTGAAAAATCGAAACGCGAAGCTCACAGGAGATATAAACTTTCACTAATCAGATATTCGGTGAAATTCCTGCGTTAATTCATAATTACAAAATTACCATAGCAACATCTCAATCTTTTTTAACCGGTTCACAAAACCAGCTCAACCAGTTCAAGTAAAGTTGTAGAACCTACGCTTCTCTCGGCCAAATACGAAAAAGAAGGGCCCTGGCAACGAAAGTAGATCAGTTGATGAACGCCTTCAAGTAATCAAAAGGACTCCGTCACTCATTGATCGATCATTAAACTTTCGTGGCCAGGGCCCTTTTCTTTCACATTCGGTCGAGAGAAGCGTAGGTTCTACTTTACTTGAACTAGTTGAACTGGTTTTGTGAACCGGTTTTCACACAGAGTGCATTGCAAAAAAAAGCCAACTGGCCACGCATTTGTTGGAAAATATTGTTTCTGGTAAAATTTTACCGATTATTGTGAGTATTTTTAGCCCTCATACGCATAGATTTGAAATCTTTTAAACGTATTGGGAATTTCAATAATTTTTTTCTCAATGTCCATGCCTTTCTCCGTAACGTGTCTGTTCGTGGGTAACGCAGATGTTAATTTCTTGATCGGTCGTGGCAGGCTAAATAGTAAAACAATCTTAAAGTCCCGATCAAGCTTATTTTCTTAAGTTCCAGATGAAAATTAGAACCCTTTAATAATAGTAATTTTCGAAAATAAAACCTTTTCTAGCCGTTCCTGTTATATTTTTTAGACTTGAAGCATGCAATGATGACGTAGCAGGAGGCATGTGACGTAGCACGAGGCATGAGGCAGAGACAATCTTTTTTATCTCAAAAATTCAATTCTGGCAACAATAGTCACATTTTTATAACTTTAATCAATGAATTATTCCCTTGAAATTGTTTGAAATAAAAATTTTATAACATTTTTTAACAGAAATGAAAATTTTCAAACAAAAACCACATAACTCACTGCTGCTACGTCACAGGTTACCAGTTCCCGGCATGCTCGGTCGAAATTTACGTTCCAATCTTTTTTTGATTAAAAAGCGTACTTAGACGTGGAAATTTTTTTTGGTTATTCGATTTTTGAGTTCACAGATGACAGCAGTTTTGATCTGGAACTTAAAAAAATAAGCTTGATAGGGACTTTAAAGTATTGATCTCAAATAGCATTTCAGGTTTTGGTTAAAAGCCACATTTGATTGTACAAGGTGGCACTGATATCTAAAACAATAACAGAGGAAGTTCTTGGGCAATTAGAATACGCTGCAGAAAACGTAAACTAGCTAGGTGAGGGTTTTGCGCAGTAGTGTGATGAAAATGGACTCAGAAAATAAGCAAAAACATATAGACGATTCTTCCAGAGCTGAGCAATGAGATAAACTATACTCCAGTGATTTTACGCCTCCGCGTGTTAACAAGACAGAAATGATTACTAAACCTGCATGGGTTCTAAAGTTCTCATTCCTTTCATGCTCTACATTACTGCTACTAACCTTATCGAATCGCCCCTTTTTAAACACTTTTTGATCATCACCTCCCCAAACAGTGATATATGGCTATCCCCAACCTTCACAAGCTACTCCTTTTCATACATTACTTAGTAAATAAACCCTTTCCGGCGGCTGGTATATCGGAGGATTTATGTCCGCGGCTGATAGATTGTCCGAAAAATGAATCTTACAGCCAAGGACATTATCCTCCGATATACCAGAAGGCCTAAACGGGGTTTATTTATTTTATAACCCTCCCAATAATTTTTTTCTTCGAGAAAACTTTGTGTACAATTGCAGCGATGAAATTTCTCTCTTCCGGCCACACTAATTGAAGTTGGATGGAATATAAACTCTCAGTTTTTAGCTTAAGATAGTGTACAAAACATTAGAGACTCGATAGGCTTAGCTAAGCTTGTTATTGAGACTCTTGTTTAACAAAACCGAACTTGTAACTATTTTTTACCTTCAAAGATGTTTAGCGCTTATTTTGTCGACTTTTTTGCAATGTCCTTTGAAACTAGGCATTTCTAAAAATCTTCGTCGTTAAACTCGGCGAAACGGTTAATTTCTTGTCTATCAGATTAAACTTGTTTCAAATTTGAAAAACGACATTTGTTGGCCGACAAAATTGCAGGGCAGTTATCAAATTACAAGGGGTATATTCGCTGTTATACTAGTTATAATCCATCCAATAATTTTCGTGCAATCCCATCGGATAAAATGCGTCACGTGGTACAAAATCGGAAGTAGGTTATCAGCGAATATACCCCTTCCAATTTGATAAGTGCCCTGCGATTTTGTCGGCCGTTTTAGAATAAAACATTTTTCTCAAATTTTGAACAAGTTTGAATGTATAGACAAGAAAATTAATCGTTTCGCCGAGTCTAACAACGAAGCTTTTTAAATATGCCTGATTTTAAAGGCAGTGCCAGACATGCAGCGCAAAAAAATCGACAAAAAACGACGTAAACGTTCTTGAAGGTAAAAAAAAAGTTGCGAGTCCGCTTTCGCTAGACAACAGTTTCAATAATAAGCTTAACTACACGTTAACCTATCAAGTCTCTAAAGTTCTGTAAAATATCTTATTGAGCTTAAAACTGAGAGTTTTCATTTCCATCCAACTTCAATTACTGTGGAGAAGAGAGAAATTGTTATCGCTGCAATTGTACACAAAGAAGGGTTATAAAATAAACAAACCCCTTTTGGCTCACTGGTTCATCGGAGGATAATGTCCTTGGCTGATAGCTTGTCCTCAAAATTTCTCAATTGCCCTCGAAGCTTCGCTTCTCGGCCAATTGTTCATTCTTCGAACATTCTATCAGCCGCGGACATCATCCTCAAATATACCAGCCACCGGAAGGGATTTCTTTACTAAATAACCTACTTCCGATTAACTGTACCACGTAATGCGTTTTATCCAATGAGATTGCACGAAAATTATTGGGTGGGTTATAAAACCTTTTTTACAAACCGTATTTTTCGGACTATATTCCCCGCACCGCTACATTTTTATGACTAAGAGAAACAAAAGTCAACAGATGACCCAAACGGCCGGCGTATGCCCCGCACCCTCCTTAATCCACTTCTTCCATATACATCATCACTAACGTTCAACTGTTGAAACATCCATTTTCTTAGAATGTTACCGTTACAAAATGTAATAGTAATATTTAGTAAAATGTCACAAAACAGCAAATCGTACCGTATTCATGAAGCTACAACAGTCAACAAGCAGTTACGTACATCATGATAAAAAGACAATTCTCTAGCCAAAGGGCTCGTTCAGATGGTAAGGACGATTTAAGTAATAATCCAGTAGGCTGAAAAAAATACTTGAATGTTGACCGGGTTAAACAAAATGTAGATAATGTAATTTACAAATCTAGTAAATCATTTTATTGAAATTACTACAAGTGTGGTACTTTTAGTCAGGTATCAACCTCAGAATTAATAACCCGTACCGGTAGATTACCCGCAGCTTCTCCAATACAAGGTAAAAATAATCGATAACCCGTGGGTTAGTTAGTTGTATAACTAACCCAAATTATTACAAATTAATATTTTTTAAGTAGGCATTGTAAACATGCTTGAAAATAAACTAGCTATTTCCACTAAAAACACGGTTTGAAAATTGTTTGCTCAACATATCCTCTGCGTGCGTGCCCTTAGCACGTTCTCATATTTTGGAAGTCTTTTCCGCTTCAACTTTTTGTGAAAGAGTCTTTTTCAAGATAAATGCCATATACATTCGTTAACTTAGTCATATAAACCATAGTTGTTTTGTTTTCAATAAAAAACAAACGTAACTCGGTCACATTTCGTAAAAAAAAGTAAAACTTGGTAGCTACAACTTCGGTGTTCTGTAAACAACCACTGAAAACTATTAAATTCAGGCGATCTTGAATCTTTTTTTTATGTTTAGGCAAACATTCTGGTGTTGAATTGATAATTAACAAGAGAGAACGAAATCGGCTCAATTTCCAACCAACCAAATGGAAACAAAATTAGATGCAGTATTGTCGCATTGCGGAAGTTAATATCAATTTCATTACAGGTAAGAGACATCAGGGTACCGACGCTTTTCATTATTAAGACTGAGAATCGCGGCTTCAAAAGATCTGAGGTGGTTAGTTTCTGTAACATTAAAATTAAAAAAAAAAACTGGCAGTTATTTGTTATAACAGGATGCCTTAAATCCGTCTGCTCGCAGGCTAACATGAATCAAGCAATGTGGATTTCGGTATTGATCATGATATTGTTGTGTTGTTGGCAAACAAACGAAGATAAGAACAGTAGTCTCTGTCTTTACTCACAGCAAAGTAGCTATGTGAATAGGTTGTTTCATAGATAAGTAGATTAAGAGGATAAACATTTCGTTAAGAGGGCATTAAATTAGAAAACTTTTTTTTGTTTTAGAACATTTAAAGACGTTCAAGATCTTCATCTCAAGTTTTCTTTTTTCCTTTTCTTCTCGTTTTTCCTTAAAAGGAGTACTTAAGTTACAGAATTCCACGAGAGTTCACACCAGAAGACTTGCAATTGTTCAAGATTTTACTTGTTAGGCTAGATTGATCTTTTATCTAATATTGAGAAAACATCGATACAGCTCGAACGCGTTAATTTGAAGGCGCATTTGAAGTTGTTGTTTTAGGATAATTTAACATGTAGCAGAGCATCTTATTGATGATGTCACGGCCCTAATGTAAACAACTATTGCACGAAGCAAATAATTGAAAGTGCTGGATGAAAGTAAAACGGTTTTGTGGCGGGAATAAAAAACAAAATGCGGAGAAAACTAAGTCACAGTTTCAAAGCTTCCTTGTGGATGTATAGGTCCTAAGATCAAATTCAAGAAGTACTCTAGAAATTTTAGAACCTTGTAATGGCCGTAATGAAGTGAGAAAGTTTTCAAACTATTCCACTTTCATGTGGAATTCGAACACCTAAAGCTTGTGATAGAGAGTTCCATGTGCCCATCTTCAGGGACTTTGTGATCTTCCGGAACTTTGTGAATGGCTGTGGCCTGTTTACAATTCGATACGTTGTGCTAAGTCGATACTCGTTTATCAATCACTCTTTCAGCAAAGTGTCCTGTAAGGGTTTTGCGCGACACCATCCCCGGCAAGGTTCTAAGAGGATGTGTCTTCATGAGGATTAACGTCCCAGAAGAGACAGATTACCAAGGGCAGTGTGCTCTTCAATGGAAAGTGTGCTATTCCTATAACCTCGGACCCTGGCTACCTGAGGTTTTACGTACCTGTGAACTAGACAAGTTTGATCATATTAGGTTCCCGGATAATTTGAAACCGAAGGCTGGTTTTGACTACGGGGCAACTAAAGTGAGTATTTATCAAAAGTACAAAATGTGCAAAGTAGCTAGACTGAAATGATTTGTCCTGTTAACCGACGGGAAAAGCCACACAGTTCAGATTCGGAACTTGTAATTATAAGATCGTAAAAAAGAACGGATAGTTACACGTTGTTGGGCAGCAACTTGTAAATAGTTATGGGCACCCGACTAGCTTGTACAGTTATTTCGAGTGTCCAATCACTGTAAATTAGTTAATTTTCTTTCTTTTTAATTAGTTAGAGGATCTAAAGTGGAAATAAATTCTTGTTCTAACAAAACCGGAAGTTATATGTTACATTTTAATGTTTTGAAAATAAGATATGCTGCATCTTATCTAATTTCTTATTGTCTTCACTCATGGTCTGACAAAAAAAGACAGATAGCTTTTGATTTGGTTAAAACTATTTAGTTGGTTATCAGTTTAGTTTTCCAAAGATTCCCTCAAATAAAACTTTTTGCAGGTCTCTATTTATCTATTTGTAAAAGAGTCCTTGTTCAAAGAGCAATTGCCCAAGAAATTCCACGTGTGAACCAGATTACGAAAAGGAAATGTCTAAGTGTACTTGTCCCGAAGGATTCACTGGCCTAAATTGTGAGACTGGTAAGAAATTGACGTATAACCTTTTAAAATAAGCATTTTAATCTTAGGCCTTTTACGGGATTGCAATATTATCAAACGTTTGGGATAACATTTTCATTAATCAATCTTTTCCTGGGCTAAAAAAGAAAATTACATCTTCATTATTTCTGTTATATTCCACTACTCCATTTTTTCTCCTTCCTGCTTTCATCTTGTGTCATGCCAATCTATCCTGCATTTTCCTTCACCTTTTGTCTTCCTCCTCCTTAACAATTTTCCGATCTCATTCTAATCCTCCTCCTTTTTCGACTTTTTCTGTTGAAAGTCCTCCTCCCCCACTATTTCCCCATATTGTTCCTCTTCCTTTCTTATACTTTTCCTGGCTGTTTGTCCTCCTCCTTCACTTTTTGCCATGCTTCGTTCCCTTTTTCTTCATATTTTGCTAGTCCTTGACTTACTTCACCTTTTCCCCATGTTAATCATCCTTCACCTTTTCCCAATGCTAATCACCTTTCACTTTTTCCCCTTCTAATCACTCTTCACCTTTTCCCCATGCTAATCATCCTTCACCTTTTCCCCCTGCTAATCACTCTTCACCTTTTCCCAATGCTAATCATGCATCCTCCGTCATCAACTTTTCCCCATGATAATCATCCTTCATCATTTCCCCATGCTAATCATCGTTCACCATTTCCCCATGCTAATCATTCTTCTTCTTTGTATTTTCCCCATGCTAATCATCTTCCTTCTTCATACTTTCCCCATGCAAATCACATGCATTCATATTTTCCGATTCTAATCATCCTCCTTCTTCCTGTTTTCCCGATTCTAATCATCCTCCTTCCTCACATTTTTCTCCTTTTCTTCTCCTTCAGTCTTCTTCTCTTCCGCCGTAATTTTGTTTTATCATTTTATTGATAACTATATAGTAAAACATCAATTTTCTGAAATCCTTTAGCTTATTCAGTACTCAAACACTCACCCAACAATGGTTCTTATTAAAGACATTAGCGAGTATTCTTCTGACGGCTCTGAAAGTTATGGAACAGGTGCACACTGCTGTCTTTTGGGACTCAGCGGAAATGATTATGAAATAAGTGGGTAGCTGCAAATGCGCCATCAACTTAAGGCGTTCGAACTGTTCTGGTGTTCTCTCGTTGGTACATACGAAATCAATCTAACTTAACAAGTAAGAACTTGAACAATTGCAAGTCTTCTGATGTGGACTCTCGTGGATTTCTGTGTCTCAAGTTCTCCTTTAACGGAAAAACAAGAAGAAAAGGAAAAATGAAAACTTGAGTAATGATCTTGAATGGCTTGAAATATTGTTTTTTAGAAACCGACAAATGTTCTTCCAACCCGTGCCAAAATGGAGGAATATGTAGTGATGGAGTGACTGTGTAACTGTCAACCAGAATTCAGTGGAAATACATGTGAGGTAAGTAAGTTCAACACACTAAGCACACACGTCCTTGCAGAAATTGACTGGAATATATTCCAAACGTTAATAAGAAAAACGTGGCTCCAAGCTTTTGTAATTTGAAATTGTTTTATTTAAGGTATTGAAATAAATAAAAATTCTTATATTAATTCAAAAGTAAGAAGGCAAAAGTCCAGGTTTTTTTTTGTATTTTAGAAATCAACAAGTGTTCTTCCAAACCGTGTCAAAATGGTGGAATTTGTACTCCTAAAGTGAATGGCTACACGTACAAATGTCGACTTGGATTTACTGGAGACTAATGTCAAACAAGTACGTTTCTCTTTAATTAAATCACTGTTATTAATATTATAATTTTATCCTTAATTAAAGGTTTCAAGTTGCTTAGCACTTATCTAGCACTAGCATGCATGACATTTTTACCTAACAAATGGTTGATAGGCTTTTCATATATAAATATACCTATTTATGTTTTGATTAAGAAGAAAGAATACATAACAATCTGTTGTTGAAAAGAAAATTTGTTACATATCCGGACAACATTCCGATGACAGATATTGATGAGTGTGCCCCCAAATCCTTGCAAAAACGGCGGAACGTGCACAAATGCGGTGAAAGGTTATAACTGCACCTACCTAGATCTTGTTTTGGCAATAAATGCAACGATTACGTTAATGCAACAGGTACGATTTTAGTAACGTTAATCTAAATCTTGCTTGAGGTCAATCTTCGTCCGGCCGCGTTCTTTGTAACTTGAAGTTAACCAGTTTACAAAGTTATTAGATAATAAAGTTTTCGAAATAAGAGTTCCGAACCCGTAAACGGATTCATCGAGGAGTCGTTTTTGAAATACGAGAATTGGTTAAGTTTTCCTTTGTTGACCAACGGACCGCTATGATATGAAGTCGCTAGTACATCGGCATCAATCGATGACATTGAATCTATGTAATAGCTTAACCAACACCTGCTATACTAAATAAGTGGTTGTTGTCCCAGTTTTTTTTTCTATTTCCTTCGATAGGAAAGTCTTCTAGTGTTTAAAATTGCGGTTGTGGGATCTCTTTTTGCACACGGCTTTGAGAAATGTGTACTAACACTACTAGTTAATATAGTTCTCTCATTTGTTAAAGTATTTTTTTATAAACAGCGTTCAACAGCATAACTGGTGGCTGTTGTAATGTTGCTATTGGGTTCACTAATTAGTTTTGATCCTCAGTGACTGAACATTCGGCGTATGATGTTTGTGTATGAAACAATTATACTATAGTAACTAAAATACTACTAGTAACATGTTTCATGCAGGAAAAATGCTGAAAGCAATATTTTAAAGATCCTTTGAGCCTGATTTATGTAAAAAGTTATTATTTATTAGAATGATAAGATAATAAATGCTTAGAATGAAAAGATAATAAATGCTTATTTAGTTGTTGCTAAATTTGCTGAAACACGTCTTCCTCCTTTACCTGTAGTATCGTAGTTCATTTTCATCCATACTATTACAGTTTTTTTGTAACTCACTTTGTTTATGCTT
This sequence comes from Hydrozoanthus sils, assembly GCA_027575215.2. Lineage (NCBI taxonomy): Eukaryota > Metazoa > Cnidaria > Anthozoa > Zoantharia > Hydrozoanthidae > Hydrozoanthus > Hydrozoanthus sils. The sequence goes on from JAOBRD020368759.1 coordinate 12,747, forward strand.
AGACTGCAATAAAATGAGATCATCTGGTGTACCGAGTTCTGGAGTTTACACCATCAACCCTGACGGATGAGGACCATTTAACGTATTCTGTGACATGGATACTGATGGAGGGGGGTGGACAATGATATAACGGATGTTGAATGCATCCGTTGAATTCTTCCGTGGATGGACAGAGTACAAGAACGGGTTTGGTTCCCTGACTGGCGAATTTTGGTTGGGGGGCGGCAAAATTCGTCAATTAACTGCCAGCAGAAACATGGCGCTCCGAGTTGATCTTGAGGACGAGGTTGGGAAAACGGTGTTAGCCAAATATGGTAGTTTTAGGGTGGATGATGAAAGTAACAAATACCAACTGACAGAGGACTCCTACACGGGTACAGCGGGTGACTCATTAACTCAACATAACAGGATGTTCTTTAGCTCTAAAGATCGCGGTAACGATCAGAGTGCTAGTGAAAACAGTGCTCAGCGGTAGAAAGGCGCCTGGTGGTACGAGAGCTGCTTTTCCTCCAACCTCAACGGTTGGTACTTTGGAAATGAAGAGAACATCGAGTGGATGGACTGGTACTATTGGAAACATAACCGCCTCTCTATGAAGAGATCAGCAATGATGATACGTTCCTAATATTATTGATATACTCATGTACAAAGGAATAAACTGGTACTACTGGAAGAGCAACTATCTCCCTATATGGAGAGATCAACAATGATGATACGTTCTTAATAGCATTGATATACACATGTACAAAGGAATAAACCAGTACCGCTGGAAGAGCAACTACTTCTTTATAAAAAGATTGACAATGATACGTTCCTACTGTTATTGATATACTCATAAACAACGGGATACCCCCGTGGGGTGGGGGACTCCCATATGTCGTCGGACGGGATGCTCGTCGGGAAAAGGAAATTCCACCCATAAAAGATACCAATCTGGGCGTGTTCAACCAGAATTTCAACCCCTAAAAGATACCATAAAAGGATATCTACCGGTCGCGCAAGAAACAGCGGCTAGATACAGCTAAGACCAGCAAAAGGGTTTCGTATTTTCGAAAGAAACATTCTAAAAGATACCGTTTTTATGGAAAAATATTTGCCTTACACCCTAAAAGATACCTCGAACTCGAATTTCAACCCCTAAAAGATAAACAAGCATCCCCGTCGGACGACATATGGGAGTTCCCCCCTCCTTCCCGGAGGATAAACTGGCACTACCGGAAAAGTCACTACCGCTCTATAAAGAGATAGACAATGATACCTTCATAATAATAATGGTATATACACATATACAAAGGGATAAACTGGTACAACTTGAAAAGTAACTACCTCGCTATGAAAAGATCAACAATGATGATACGTTCATAGTAATATTGATATACACTTGTACAAAGGAATAAACTGGTACTACTTGAACTGTAACTACCTCTCTAATAAGAAATACACAAAAACTATACGTTTCTATACATTTAAATTGGATTGCAGAAGTCTTACACCTGGTAACTACGTTGTTTAGACATTCGTACAATGTCCAAAAGCATTTAAAAATTAGAAAAGAGAAAACTTTATTAAAAGGATGACATAATTATGTTTTTCTTCAATTTCTGGTAACCATTGGAACTAAAAAACTAAAGTTTGTTTCATTTAAAAATAGAACTAAAATTCCAATTTCTCAATACAAGTGCAGCTGCTGATCATGATTTCACCATGGCAACCAAATAAAACGCACTTGCCTTTGAATGTTTTGATGTTTTATTGGTCTCAAGCAATTTTTCGATTTTCCATCTTGTTTTCTGAAAGCTCGTCTTTATGCCTTTGAGTGTTAATTCTCTTAGTTATTACCTGGATATTTGTTTGGTAACAATGTCCAAACCACGATCATGATAGTATAACTTGATGTTTTTCAACAGCCCACGACAAAGTGGCGTATTTTATGTTTAGCAAAAACGAATGCCGCTAAACTCGGTTTGTAAAAATATTTTCATACAATATCCGCAGGTATGAGTGCCTTTAGCAAGTTCTCGTATAGAGAACATTTTCAGATTCAACTTAACCTCCGGGTAAAGAAGACTCTCTAAAGAGAATTGAAACGAAAGGAAAATTTGTTGTTGAAAATTAGGATGACAACTGGGCAAAATATCTGTAAGAAGTAAAGTTGAAGCGAGTGTCATTTGAAATTCATTAACTTGTTTTCAAAATCCATATGAATCTAAATAATTTAGTAACTGAAACCCACGTTGCTTTTTATTTAAACAATATAAAATAAACTCGATCAAGGCGCGTAACAAACTTGGTTGCTTTAACTTCATTTTTATCTTAACAAACCACTAAATCCAATTGTATTTAGACGATCTTTTTCTCTGTCGTATTTCAGCAAATGTGTTGGTGCTGCATTAATAATTTACAAGGAAATAACAAAGCCTGCTGAAAGTTCAACAGAAAAAAATGGAAACAAATCTAATTGGACATAAATGCAAATGTGAAAATCAAATCCAGTTTCATTACAGGTAGAGTCAGCCTAAAAAAGTTCACATTTAGCGATGCCTAGTTTCTCTCGGGTTAAAACTTAAAGACGTGTAAAAGAAGTATCAAGCAATGTCGATTTCGTTACTGATCGTTATATTTTTGTGTTGTTGGACACCAAACAAAGGTAAGACCAACTGTCAATTGTTTTGTTCAGAGAAAGCTAGTAAATCTCTGGCTAAATGATAGTTAGTTACTAAGTAAGAACAAAAGTATGTCGTTAGTAGTGCATTAGAGAATTGTATTATGATTTGTGAAGAAATTAAGCGCTTGCACAAGTAAATTGGCAAAAAGGCGAGTTGGCGCGAACCGCGGAAGGTGATGGACGTGCAAGACGAGCACAGACAACTTTGCTAAAACATTTAGCTTTGGAACGACTAAACGACCCAAAATGTTAACAGTGCACTAGAAATGGCAAACACTGGAAGAACTTTACGAAGCTCAAAAGGAAATACTGAAGATTCAGTAGCAATGGAAGATTTACTAGTCGAGAAAATGTGGTCAAAATTCAAAGCCAAGTTAAATATTTGAGTTGAAAAGACTTTACCAAACCTAGCAGAGGCGGTTGTCAACGCCAAAGTACAAGATATTATTGTTTCACAAGTTGACAAATATATTTCAAAGGATGCATTTCAGTCAGCCCTGGCGGACAGTCTAAATTTTGACCTAAATATCTTACAAGACCAAGTAAAACACGAAAAGATTAAGATGGCCGACTTTGAAGCGAGAAATGAAGAGCTGGAGACAAAAACAGACCATGTGGAACAGTATAACCGCAGAACAAACCTTAGAATCTGACCAGCCAGTCAAGAACTTCTGCAAGGATGAAATCGGAAAATGCTCAAGGAGGAGGACATTAGCCGAAGTCATCATGTCGGCCGGAAGATAATGGTTAAAACGAAGGGACAAAGGCCAATCATTGTCCGCCTAGCCAGGCCAACAACAAAAAAGTTGAAATTTTGCGAAAACGACGCAGTTTGAGAGAACAAAGAAAACCTTTCTCCATTCAAGAAGACCTGACAGAAGACAGGCGTTCAATTTTGAAGTTCTTGAGGAATGAAGAGGACGATGTGGTCAATTAAGTTTGGACAATAGACGGTGTAATCTTCTTCAGACCAATCTGCGACCCTACAGTTATCGAAAGATGCTGCACTATGAAGGAAACCCAACAGGCACTAGCTAAGTATAAATAAAATATAGTTTTTTTTTCAAAAATGTTATGTCTGTGATAGCACTTAGTTCCGATCTATTTGTGTTAAGTCTTGTATTAGTATTTCGTGAATTGATGCTTGATATAAAAAATTCTTTCCATCGGAATATTCCTGTTAGCTTCACGAACAATAGAGATCGGACTGAGGGAATATGTAGATACTTAGATCGACCAACACGAAGTAGGGTCGTGGCCGTTCCAAGAGGATAATTTGAGATCGCGGCTGATATATCGCTTACAGAACACTAACATATTTTACTTTATTTTGTAGTTCGTTTGTGTTGCTTAGTATTAATCTTTTTAGATGTACGCTTTTTATTTAGTATGTTTCTCCACTTGCATCAAACTTTTTCGTTAAAACATTGGATAAATGTTAAATGTATCTTTAACATATAGTATGTTCACCATAAAAAATTGGAATAATGGATGACTTAAAATTTAGTAAACTAAATTGCAAAGAACTGTCAGACAGAAAGAAAAGATGTTTTCAATTGACTCCGACAAAAGAACCTAGATATTTCTTGTTTGCAAGAAGTCCATATTAATTACTCCCAAACAGAACAAGCAAAGTCGGAATCTGAACGGGGATATAAAACTATTTTTAGCAGCTTAGAAGCTCAAAGTGTGGAGTTGCAATTCTGCTTAACAATACTTTTTAATACAAATTACATAACACAATTAGCGACTCCTCGGGGAGATATATAATTAATGACATTAACTATTCAAAACCAACGAACTACTCTTGTTTCATTGTACGGCCCAACTACCGACTCGCCAAAAAATTTTTTATTTTAGGTTAAAAGAAACTAAAAACCTACAAAATAACTCCATTTTGTTATGCGGTTACTGGAAGGTATTACAAAAGTTTACACTTGCCACCTGCAACTATACAAGACAAAACAATCCCAAGGCACAAGAAGATCTCATCAGACTTATTGATTGTTTTGAATTATTTGACATATTTCGAATGAAAAATCCCGAAACCCAGCGCTATACTTGGCGTTCTACACGAAATAAATTGCTAACACAGGCCAGACTAGACTACTTACTGGTTTCTCCAGATGTAAAAAAATCATAAAATTAGTTGAAACTCTGGCAAGTTACCGAACAGACCACTCTCTTGTCGTTCTAAACCTGGCTTTACCTCAACAAAAACGTGGAAGGGACTACTAGAAATGTAATAACTCACTTCTTCACGACCCAGAGTATACCAAAATTGTTCAGAAATGTATTAAAGAGACAGATGATGACTACAAAATACAAGGACATCTTGAAAACCTAGAGTTTTTAAAATTTTCAATTAATGATCAATTATTCTTTGAAACTCTAAAATTACAAATTAGAGGAGCGACAATTCCCTACTGTGCCAAGAAAAAGCGTGAGAAAAATAGACAGGAAAAACAAATTGAAGAAGAAACAAATAGACTACAGCTAGAACTAGACTAAAACTAGAGTAAAACTAACTGCAATGAAATATGAATTACAAAAGATACGCGAGTACAAAATGAATGGAATGTTAACCAGATCAAGAGTAAATTGGGCTGCAAAGGCGAAAAAAATTCTAAATACTTTCTAAACCTTGAAAAACGTATAATGAAAAAATAATGACCAAGGTAATCAACGACAAAATTATAGTAATTACCGCGATCAAGATCAAATTATCGAAGAACAAAGGCGCTTCTATCACACTCTTTATTCTTCAAAAGAAGTATGCTTCATACTTCTTTATTAATCATAGGAAAAAGCTTTCGGATTTTGAAAAAAAATTATGCGAAGAAAAAGTCACTGGAATGTAGTAGTTCACAACGGCCAAATATCAGCTTTTTTCCCCATTTGTGGGATGTACGTGAGGGCGACCCCCTCTCCCCATATCTGTTCATTTTATGTGCAGACCTTCTCGCAGATGGCATTAAAACCAACCCTAAAGTAAAGGGTGTAAAAGTTAGAGGCACAGAATTTCTTATAGGTCAATATGCAGATGATACTTTTTTTACTCTAGATGGATCAGAGGACTCTCGATCTTTGCGTCATTGCCTAAACACATTTGATATGTTCCAAGAGTGCTCGGGTCTTAAGGTAAACATTAAAAAACAAAGGCAATATGGATAGGCAAAAAAAGCAAATCAATAGAGATTTTACGTCCCAAAAGAAAACTTGAGTGGATACGAAATGAAACATTCGAAGTCCTAGGCATCACCTTTTCTAATAATCTTCACCCAATCCCAAACCTTAACTACGATAAAAAGTTGGAAGAAATTAGAAAGCTCTTAGACTGTTGGAGCTGGAGGTACCTGAGCATTTTGGGCAAAATACAAAATGTTAAGTCGCTAGCAGTACCCAAAATAGTTAATATATTATTATCGCTATTTCATCCTACAAAAATTGTTTCCACCGATTTGAATCGTTATTTTATTCTTTCATTTGGAACAAGAAACGGGTTGCAAGAAAAACGATAGTTAATACAATAGAAAAAGGTGGTCTTAAAATGATAGACATCCGTACTTTCGATCAGGCCCTAAAAATTCATGGTTTAAAATAATATGCAATAAAAACGTCCAAGCTGATTGGAAAATCTTGTATTGTTCCATTATCGGACCCTAGGAAGATGTATGGTTCTTAAATAAGAAATCGATCAAGCACTTTGTAATGTCCCTTCACAATCCTTTTTGGGCAGATGTTTAAAACCATGAGCTGAGTTTTACAAATAATCCCTCAAACGCAGTTGACATTTCAAACAACCTTTATGGAATAACCTTTGCATCACAATCAATAGAAAAACTGTTTGCTATTTTAGCTGGTTAACGAAAGGTATTCGTTATATAAATGACTAGTAGATTAATCAGGACAATTTTTAACCCATGAATTAATCAACAGGAAATTTGACTTAAACTGCAACATTTTGGATATTTACAGCATTATTGTTGCAATTCCAAAACCTTGGAAAACAGCAATAATGGATCATGGTGCAAAGTTAGAAAAGGTTGAATCAAAGAAGTTAGAAGAGTTGCTGTCAAAACAAAAATCGACCAAGTTTTCGTACAATACTATTCTACAATCAGTTGCTTCTGAACCAGTAAAAGCTCAGAACAAATGGTTCAAGGATCTCTCTGTTTCTAATATTGAATGGAGCGTTTGTTATCATATCCCTTTTGGCTTTACAGTACAAACAAAATTACAGAGTTTCCAAGATAAGACTTTACATCTAGCATTAGCAACAAACAAATTTCTAAAAAAGATGGGTATCCTTGAGAGTGATAAGTGCACTTTTTGCCAAAACGAACCAGAATCAATTAAACATCTCTTCTGGTATTGTAGTACAGTCCGGCATCTGTGGGACGCCCTTTCCATCTGGATAACTAACAAAACAGGGACTATACTCCCTTTCTCTTATAATATGGTTACAATAGGCTACACAAAAAAACACATGTAATGCACTAGTGTCAAAATTCTATATACACAAAAGTAAAGTGGAGTGGCGTCCTACAAGTTTCGAAATTCTGCAAAAATATTTACATTATATGCACAACATCGAAGACCTTAGTGTTAAAATACACAATAAATCTCTTTAGTATATACAAACCTTAAATGGCGAAATTTGATTGATTCGCTATCTCGGGCTATTCAGCATTATCCACTCGGGATAATGTTTGTGTCAAAATGGCAGCGGAAAATTCCCACTT
>JAOBRD020368869.1:1679-20155 GCA_027575215.2 Hydrozoanthus sils
TCAAATCGTTTTAAAACCTGTGCCACTGCATACACGCATCACTTTTTGGTTGAGTGCAAATTCTGTGCCGTATGATTCTTTTCCAAATTTTGTTTCCACGAGAAATAAATGCAAACGTGCGATATGGATATCTGACTAATTTTGTGACCTAGAACTGACTCAATTTTCGCTTTCGAATACAGGTCCTGTAGAGAAGTAGTTTTCATTAGACAAATGAACAGCCTGAAACCTAGCAGCTCCGCCATGCACGACACACAATGAGATCACCAGGTTAACCGAATTGGCTTTTCTGAGACAACTTCAACACTTGGCAAGGCTGATGAGTCATTTACTTCAGTTGCTTTTTTCATTTCTATTCAAGCTCCTCGCAGCCAAGTTAAACCCTTGCCTCAAAATCTGTGATAAGAACCGTGTAGAATGTAAAATTCTTGCTGTATAAAACGACTTGATAAACGCCTTACTGCTTAGATAGCTTGTTTATATACAGCGTTGGAGGCTACTGCTGTACTTTTTAGTTTCCTTGCTATATAACCTCTTAAATTTTTTCTTTCATAACTGATAAATTTGAAATTTATTTACTTACAGGTGCTACAAACACATCAATCAATGATATTTTATAAAGAAAAATTTACTGTACAAGTTTTAATAAATGTTTACTTTAAATAGCCAAACTCATAACTACAATACTGTAGATCATCAAACATTTATTTCATGTTCTTCTTGTTAGAACCAGTTTTATCACCAAATATTGTCCTACACCTAGGCTCAGCTTTGCTTAAATAATCCAGCACTCAGTGATGAAATATAGCAAAGTATTTCCTATCATATATTTACGAAGAAACAAATCGGAACAATCGATTTTAAATTACTGTCAGAAATACTTATCTGTAATTTAATTTATTTATCCTGCTTGACACCTTGTTACGATTATTTACTTTTCCTCTACTTTTTCATTGTCATAAGAGGAAGTCTGATTCACCAATAAGCTCGACAATTCTTTACTTCAAAACCATATATCTACATACTACTGATATAAGCACTTTGACTGCAAATAAACTTAATTTTATTGTTAGATGTATATACCAGACGAAAGTATAGAGAATAACTAACATAAATGTTCCCTCGGCTTTATTTCTGAAGTGGTAGAGCCATGATCTTAGCAAGTATTTAAAAGTAGTTTCAATGGAAAATCAAAGTCCTTATTGTTACCCTGTGAAATGTTGGTAGAGAAGTGCTGATGGTCGTTAGAACTAAATGAGGAGCCATAAAAGGAAATATGTTTGCCTTGTCACAATATATAGAAAGAATACTTGTACGAGCAAAGACGACGGGTTTTCAGTCGATTGCGTGTAATTAAAATTTAACAACTTTAATCAAAACCAAATACCACCGACTAAAAGAAGCTTTAAATTTTGTTCTAAGATTTTGACCACACCAAATATACTGTCTAGTTGACTAACCGTTACCATAGGCTTCTCAACTTTCTTCAATTTGTCTCAGTGAGAGCATTTCAAGTATTGTCGTTCAATCTCTTTGTTTGTTCAAGTAAAAGGAAATTCAAAGATTAATAAAAACTTGCTCTAAATTAAACCAAATGTTGTTAACTTTTTGTGCTCAAGCTTGAAAATTGTTCTTCATACAATTTTCTGTATTAGAGGCAATCATCTTTTTAAAAACATCAATCAAAATGACCATCAGCACTTCTGGAAGAACCGAGAGCTAATAAATACGCTATCTAAACAGTTAGGCGTTCATCAAGTCATTTTATGGAAGCGATTATCCACAACGTACGATATGGATACATTAATAGAACTAATTCACTTTTCACTTTCTTTTTACTTGTTTTAAAAACAATGAACAAACCCTGATAACGATCTTGGCAATCCCAACAGCAGTCATTTGCTTCAGTTGATCTTTTCATTTTTGTCCAATCTCCTCGCAACCAAGTTAAACCCTCGCCTCAGGATCTGTGATAATGAACCGTGTAGAATGTAAAATTTTGCCGCATAAATCGACTTGATGAACGCCTGGTTCTTACAGTTTCGGAGGCTACCGTTGTACGTTTTAGTTGGCTTGCAACCTCTTAAGTAGTTTGCTTCATAAATAAAGATGAAATTTCGATACTTACAGATGCTATCAAACACATCAATCAATTTTATTTTATAAAGAAAAGTTTACCATACAAGTTTCAGTAATGTTTACTTAAAATAGCCAAACTCATAACTACAATCACTATAGATCATCAAACATTCATTTCATGTTCTTCCTGTTAGAACCAGTTTAATCGCCAAATATTGTCCAATACCTAGGCTCAACTTTGTTTAGGTAATCCCTCACTCAGTGATGAAATATGTAAAGTTTACTTCATAGAAAGTGCGGCGTATGGGTTTTTATTCACGAGATGCTTGTGCTAAATCCTGAACGAGCCGGTAAGGTACGAGCGAGTGAGGGATTTTGCACAAACATTGAGTAAATAAGTCCCGTACAAAGCACTTTCTATGTTGTGAGCTGTTTATTACATGTATCACAAGAATTTTTATTGAGAGAAAAGAAACGAACTTACACTGGAGTGCATCTGTCTAGTCTATATTAATTTTAGTTGACAATCAACAAAAGCGAACACGAAATGGACTTTTGATTCAAATGATATTATAAAGTGCCGTTAAGAAACTACAAAACTTCTTATTATAATAAAATTTCAAACTTTCGAAGCACATTCTACGAGGTGAGCCGTTTACTTAAGTTTAGTTCATCTAGTTATAATGTAGTTTGTCACTAAACAATCAAAAACACTTTTAATGATAATTTGGACATGTCTAAGGGCAAGCACAGTTTTGTTTGTGCAATATCTTACTAGCGGGTTTCCGTTTTTCTTTGTCAGTAATACGCAACGTTTACTTCAAGAATCAATTCTACATCACCGAAAAATTTATCCGTATGAAGCTGCCAATTGGGTACCAGGACTGGCCGAGCAAACGACGCGCGCCGTTTCGTCTTTGGCCTTTGGTAAGTTTTATTTGTTGCAGGTATTTTTGTGCTCCATGAAATGTCCTTTCCATTAGCGACAATTTTTTTGTGATCAAGGACTGAACATGTAATTTTTTTTGTGAGGGGCCAAGGCAAAATTGTGTCAAAGCCAGCGTTCATAATAACAACAAGCACTTGCATCTCGGTTCTTGTACCTGTCTCGTCTCGTTCAGGAAAGATTAAAACTCTCAACTTGTAACCACAAGAATCTGTGTAGAACAGGGAACTGTCGATTCTCTTTGGTTTCCCGTTTCGAAATTTAAGGATGAATTGTTGAAAGTGTTGAATTTTCCAAATAATTTGTGACTGGTGTGTTTCGTTAGGTTCAAAACTCGGGCTGTTGAATCTTCCATCTTTCTCGGAATCCTTGCTCTCGTTTTGTGCTTTGTCTGGTTCACATAAATCGCAGTGCATTTCATGATTGTCTTGCATTCTGTGAAATAAACTGAAAATTAGTTAATTTATTGCTAGGAATAAAGCTGGTTAAATCTAATTTCCAGCTGAAAAATAAAGTTGGTTAGAAACCACACACAGCTAGGCTTAAGCAGGATAAAGATCAACTAAGCTGATAAAAAATAGAAAGTTTTCGAAAATGAAGAAAAATGTCGTTTGTTTTTCAAAATTACCAACTCTGTAACGTCAAAGTCGGGATAAATTACAATTTACAAAACAATAATTTATATTTGTTGAAATACCAGATCAATGATCCTGAAACTTTGCGCTATAACACAAATATATGTTATTGAGATAAGAGCTGTTTTGTAGTTTAATAAATTAACAAAAAATTGAAATTAAAACTATATTAAGATAAGCTGTTTGAAAGTGCAACACCTTACTAAGCCTAGAATCATTTTTACGGAAAAAGAATTACGTTAGTGGCCTTTATCAAACACGTTTGGCGATATAATTACTTGATAACTGAGACGGGTGTTAATGTTAGCAACTGGCGGTTTAATTCCGTTGACAGATTTTTTCTAAGCAGACAAATGCCCAGTGGCAGTAAATTCCTCGATTCTCTGTTTTTTATTCATTTAACTTATTATAAATAAATATTTTTTCTAGAACAATTAAGTCAGGAGAGTTATAGTAAATTCACGATAAGCAATTAGAGTAAAAGGCTGTGAAGCCAAAATCAAGTAAATGCCACATTCAAAACAAACAAACCAAATTGGTTCATTTTTTTTCTCTTTTTGGATAGCTGAACTGCTCGCAGAGCCTTGTCTATGGTTATAATGAACGATTACTAGCTAAGAAAACATTAAAAATGTTAGTAGATGAAACAGCTAAGAAACACAAAATAGTAGTTACCTTCAACTAAGGGCCTGGTTCATAATAATAAAAGTTTCCTTGAAATGTGACAACAAATTCTGAACATGAATGGAATCCAAGTAAAGGACTGCCAAGCAATCGATCTATGCCAGTACTGGCGTCAGAATCTTTCATAAAAACTCTTAAAACACGAACTCGAAAGAACAGCAGTGGTTCTTTCTGTCAAAGAATCTTGCTAGCTCAGTGACTTCAGCTATCGCTAGTTTAGTGAGGATAGAAAAGCAATTAAGATTGCTGATCATCGAAACGCAGATTGAACCTAGTCCAGTCGGGTGAAATACACAACACAGAAAAGGGGTAAAAGGTTATCTCACATATGTCAATTACCATTCATTAGCCACTGAGAGTTGCCACAACTTATTAATCGAAATACATAAACACAAGCCTTCAAACATACTCTCCATCTTTGCCTGATTGACGAATGAAAAGTGCCTTTCTTGCTGGTTGTCAGCTGCTAATGGGGCATTATAGCTGTCGTAAAAAACACAGGATGTGAGATAGCTAGGCGCCAGCCTGCCGTGCGAGAGGCCTGGGTTCGATTCCCGGTGCCGGACCTTCACTCGTGTCGGGGTCTTAAAGTAACTGAAAAGAAAATGCTGCTTTTGCAACGGTTAGACCTTCAAGGTGGCTTCTCAAATAAGGAGCTTAAACCGTAGGCTCCTCGGAGTCCTATAATTTGGTTGTAAAACCTGATGGATTTTCCAACTATCCAAGAGTAATCAGCTGGAAGTAATCACATATTAGTTGTGTGTTAGACGTGTTTCACTCCGAGTCAGCCCCCCTGTGCAACTCCCATTGTCATTCTTGATTATGAATTCATTATGTTAGTGAGTATAATTATGTACTCACAAATACTAATCGTGCATATTACAGCGTGTGCTAATAGATCGTCGATTTTTGCATACTAGTATACTTTATTTCAGCTGTGCAGATATATGACACAGTTATGAATATTTAATAAGAAACGTTGAGACTAAAACGAGCCATAAAAAGGAAAAGCACAACTAGGAGAGCAGAACAGGGTAAAACCCTAACCTTGGCGCACTCCCAGTCACACTAACACATGTACAATAAATTAATAAAAACAATGACAAAAAAGACTTGCCCCCCCCCCCTCCTTCTGCCCTGCCTCGTCCTTAGCCCACTAACTCCCATTCCCCTATTAACACATTACTGATTTTAGATTTTTCCCTAAAGGTGGGGGTACACCCAAACTTTTGTTGGATAGTGTGAGGAAGTTGAAAAATCTGCAAACCATCCTTCCTGCTAAGGGACTATTGCAGCTTTGATTTTCGGGCGGTTTGGCGAATTAGTCAAATATTAATTTCAAAATTAATTTTTAAACTTCCCAAAAAATTACCAAATTAAAAATTCTCTTCAAAACTACCAATTAGTTCGAGAAAAAAAATAAAACTTAAAACTCGTTCCAAAAAATCTTAAATTATTCAAGCTGATTCCCCTTCATACCATCAGTGTTTCAAGCGATGCGATTTTGTGGATTCAAATCATGGACGGTAGTCCAGATGAACGTTATCACTTGAAAACAATGTTGTTATCTCGAAAACGACAACAAATTTTGACAAAAAATTTCACCGCTGTTCTTCATTTAGAAGGTCTATTCATTGACGTAACAAAAGATTTCATGTCATAGGAACTTTATCTCTGCAGTGGATTCGGTGGCAATTATCAAACAAAAGTAGCTGGTTATCTAGCCGAGAGGAAATTTTTAGAACTACGGAGCGAAAATGAGCAAAACTCAGCAAGGAGAGACGGAAGTTAAACTTAAGAATGAAAATAAGTCAGGGCTACTAGATTGTAAGTTCAGAACAAGTATCAATAATTATATCATAAACGACACTACCTTATTTACAACATTCTCAACAGCTCCATGACATCCATATCAAATAAACATTTAGTGTCACTTAGAAATATGCTACCTAGTTTGTGTAATCACGCGAGTAAGTCCTAACAAAAATCTTAAAATATTAATTTTTTGCCTTGTTTCGTCAATTTGCATGTTGCTAAATTCTTCCAACTACACTGACCCATATTTTTCGCATCATATGCACTTCAGGAAGGTTTTTCAGTTCATGTTTCTATTTTAACTCTGATAAGACGCTATAAAGCTGGCGAGGCCAAGCAGTTGTCATTTCTCAGTTCTAAAACTATAGAAATTGTAACCAAGTTTTAAGAAAAGTATAGCGAATCTTTGAGCTTATGCGAATCCGACAAGAAATCAACTCGCTATTTGGCGCCATTTTAGAAAAAACGATCGTTGGAGTCATTTTCATAACAAAAGAGATAATTAAATCCACCTCATCTTACTCATGAACAATGACGTCATCCCACAGATAATTTATGCCGGCTCCTCAAAAAGGGGGGTTATTCTGCTCACTCTATACTACTAAGAGTCGTAACCTCCAATAAACATTTTCTCCCTAATTTCTGTCCTAATAATGTCTACAAAAACGTCTGACAAAGCACGACTCGTGTCTAACAAGAAAACCTAGTTACTTTAGACAATAGTCATTTAAAAAAATTCCCGGCACAATATCTATGATCTGAAATTTTTATACGCACACTTTATTTAAAGCTAGATATGAGTATTTAGTTCTTTTTTTCTTATATACATGTAAATCTGTAAAATATCTGTTTCGACCTTTTCATCTTTAGTATTAAGTTCAGCTGTGTTTGATCAATTCCGATTTTCTCATTAATTACCAAAAATTTGTTTTGTCTGAGTTTTGTAAGTTTGTAGTACACTCTCTCCTTATAAGGACGTCTTATTTGTCGGGCTGCGGCTGAATATTCTTAAATATTTTGAGGAGTTCAGCCTCAAATGCTATTTAAATGTTCTCAATATAGTATAATGAAACAAGTTTGGTGTATTTAGAAGAACTGCTTCGTTTAAAAAAGAGGCTCTGAAAAACTTACTGTATCTTACAAAAAAAACCCCCGTGTACTCTTTTTTTCTCAAACGCAAACGTTCAGGAATCAAAAAGCTACAAATAAATTAAATGAACCTATTCATGATTTTGTGCCGTAATGTAACCAAACAAAGTTCTCGGTCATTCCTAAGCCTCAGGATGTGTTCTTAGTCCGACGCTCTTACAAGAAAAAGAGTGTACATAAACAGGCAAGGGCTGAAAGGGTGAAACATTACTGATATTTTAGTTCTTCTTACTCTATTAAAACAAGCTTAAAGCTTTGCAGCTGATTTCAAAAAATTGAAACTTAGCCTTCTAACCTTGTGACGTCATCAGTTGAAAACATTAAATGATAATTTCCTGAAAACCTTAAAAAATTTTGACAAAATTTCTTCACCGCTATTCCTCACTGAGCAGAGTCTATCCACTGAAGAAACAAAACCTATACCAAAATCTCACTTCATAGGTTCTTTAGGAAGAACATTGGTCCCAGATGACTTTTGTGGTTGAAAACTGAACTAAAGCTGAACCTCTTCCAAGGTTAAAATCAAAACCAGACTCATACGATAAAGAGAATCGACTAATAATGCTAATCGACAATTTTAGTTTATACAGAAAGCTGTTGTTAGCAGCAGCTTACGAAGAAATTCCAGATATCTTGAATGGTCTTACTAATCTGGCTAAAACAAATAGTGGGATTTTTACCAATTAAAGAAAACTAGAAACAAACGAAAGAAAATCTGAGAAAATTAATTGCTCAAAATTTCTGCGAACAAAACTTTTATAAACGACTTTCTTTTAAAACAAGCTCTACTCAGTTCCATCAACTGAACTGTCTATTCTATGTAAGATTTGTAAACCCAAAGTTAAACTGTTGCACTCTATAATTAAAAGAATGACTTAAACAAACCCTCAATCAAATCAAAGCTATAACTTTAGTTTTTCTGTGTCAACTATTGCTAATTTAAAATTCATATTAGTCTATAGAAAGTCATATTAGTACAGCCAGCAAACAGGCTCCCCTGTGGCGGTTGGGAGCGAGCAGCGACGAGGGGAATGGGGGAGAGGTAAGAGAAAGCAGTGCCTGCACCCTTCCCATTTCGATAATCTGTCAAAAGAATAAAATAGAAAGAGCTAATCAGATTTGTCCGGGCTTTCGCTCTGTTCATGAAAGCGTATCTGTTAAGAACTTTTTAATGGGTTTCTGCACAGTTGTACGATTCTGTTTCTATGAGTTCAAAAATAAAAACACAAAAAAAAAGTCTCAGCGAGGAAGAAAGCCAGCAGTAACTAGCCAGATTGAGGAGTTCTGCAAAACTTGCAAGTGTTCTCTGAAAACAAAATATGTCTCCATAGGAGCGTTTGCAAAGTTTTTAAACCGTGCGACTGAGGAAAATTACAAAATATTGTCCTTGCCACTTCGTGGTCTTTCACAAGCTTAGAGCTCGACAAAAACACTGCTCTTTCTTCAAGAGTTTGTTCTGCATGCTCCAAGAAGCTTTATACATATTGTGAGCTCTCTTTAACTTCCGAGGTGAATAAAGCTAGGTGAGCCGAAAGATCTGTTTGCCTTTGGTAGAAAAACGCCTCCCTCTACTTTTCTCCTCACTAGTCGAAAACAAAAGAAAGAGGAAAAGAAGAAGAAAGCTGAGGACCAAAATTATCAAAAGCACAAACACTAGTACTTGGAGTTAACACCAAACTCTTTCAAAATTCTTTTGGAAGCACATCTCTTCGTGCTAGGAAACTTTTAACAGCCAGCTCTTGCTTTGATTTTAAAACTTGGAAGCGGTTTTGAAAGCTACGATATAACATTTTTGACTGACAAAGTCGCAAGATTATCTTTTTATTTTGATCAGCATGTGCCAAATGTCATGCGACTGGTATGGACCATTGGGAGTTTTACGTTAAAAATCTGAAGGCAGAATTCTAAAAAAAAACCGGAGAGTTGCAGGCTCTCCTCTCTCTTTCCTCTCCCCTACTCCCCTCGCGGCTCGCTCCATTACGCTATTCGCAGGCTAATCGCTACTATACTAGTACCATGTTGAGTTTTTTAATAACACTGAATTGTCATTAGTCTAACTTATTTTTCACGTTTCATCTTTTTTTTTTAAATTTATATTTTATTTTTATCTTCCTAAATGTCCCCTGTCTCAGCTATACCCCTAGGGGTATCACAAGTGACTTGCATTCTCTAGTTTTGTGTATATAGTTTTTAAAAAAACTTCTGAATGCGTCGGCGAGTAATATAAACTGCGTCGCCGTGAGATGATGGGAAAAGCTGACGTTTCGAGCGTTAGCCCTTCGTCTGAGCATCTCATCTCTTTAAGATAATTTATTTATCACATAATACTACAAGTTTGCATTCTCTAGATTCTATTTTTTTGGTAGTTTTTTTATAATACTTTTCAATAACTGTCTGTGCAAAAACATTAATGTTGTTGTTGTTACGAGTGAGCAAAATCGACCTCAGCCGTGCCGTAACAATGTTTAAGAAACCGAGTTGTGAGTTTGCACATACAAGTTCACAAAATGAAAAGCTATAGCGATCAAACTTCTAAAGCTTTTCACGGTGAGGTGCTTAGATGTATTAACTTTTATGTAGATTTTTTCTAAAACCTCGTGTTGTCGAGTAAATAAAAACGTTGGGCCTAAGCTAAATTCTACTGAAAATGTGTGTTTAGGAAGGTTATAAAAGCTATCTTGCCCAATTTGTGCCTCTTGAGGTTTTGACAGCAACTTAGAACCACACTGTAACTTATCTGTTGTGCAACTTGTCCAATTTGTATCGCACAATTCGCTGCTAATTAACCAGCATCTTCAATCTTGATGTAAAAAATTAGTTTATTATACCCCAATAGTGGCATTTTGTCAGATAGAGACTCTATCTTCTCACCCTCACCATGCAAGTGTAGATGGTGGGAATATAACTCCCGCTTTGCGTTATTAAGTATGGTAAGTTTCAGGTGTTTGTCGATTGGCCAGGGGAGAAATGTATCGTATTCACCATTGAGGGTGACAATACCAGCGTAGATGAAGTCACCAATAAGTAGCACTTCTCTCTTAATAAACATTTGTAGCTTGTATCCACATACCCCAGAGTAAAAAGGATCACTCAAAATCTCCTCTGTTACTTTTTTGGCTCCATCACAAATCCCAAGCAGCTTTGGGATTTGCCACATAAACGGAAATTCCCACGGAGGGGAGGCGGCAAAGGTAAGACTCACGGGCTCCCGTCTCCGTCTTTCAAGAGTTTGTACTTGGTCTTGAAGTAACGTTTTCAAGGCACCAAGTTCCGGTTTGGCTCTCAATTGCCCCGTTGTGACAATTCCCAGCCCTCCATTTGGGTGCTCGTTAACTTGTACCGGCTCGTCCTCTGGACTGAACTGTGTCCAAAGTACTTTAAAAACACTCTGTTTTTGTTTGCTGTGTTGCCACCGTGAAGCCATTAACACTGTCTGCTGGATATTTTGCCTTTTTGAGGTATCCAAATCTTGCTTCAGTTTCGCACTCTCTTCTTTTAAACTGCTATTCTCACAACTTTGGTTTTCAAGTAACCTTGCTTGCTCTCTAACACTTTGAGCCAGTTCGTTAATAGTTTCTGTCATATCACAAATTTTTTTGCATGCCTGTTCAAGGTGGTATTCTGTACTTCTCTGATGGTGGTCGTCAAGTTGGTGTCTTTGGATCTAACAAAGCGATACCATGCAATCATCAGTATTAGGCACGTGGTTGTTAAATTGATTCAAAATCTTTTCAAAACTTACAACAAACAGACCTTTTTGGAGCATCCAATGCATCTGTATTTGCAGTTGACCAGTGTCAATGGACAGTCATTGTTCAGGTGACCAGGTAACTTAAATGAAGTTAAGAATCGCTGGTTAACCAACAAAATACCAGCAAGTATTTAGGAGATGAAAACATTTAACCCTTGAGGCAGTTTTCTCTTCTACAAAGAACAAAATCAATTGAACAATGACCCACGCTACAAAAGCGAGAGCTCCTTTCATATCTGACACGTTTCAAATTCAAATTTTGGAACAAGCGGCGTTTCAACTTCTCTCTGAGCGATAGAAATAAAGAAATTCATAACCACTAAAATTTAAACATTCTAAATCGGTTCTACCTTACAGTAGTGGTAAAAAGAAACGCAAGTAAAGTTCGTTTCGTTTCGTTCTTCGTTTTTTAAGAAATATCGTCGAAATTCCAGGGAAACTTTGTACCTTTTTCGACGAAGTTGTCACATAGAGCATAACACGAGTCTCGTCTAAACTTCACGTAATTAATGCTGGCATTTCTTTTTACCACTGTAGTATATTATGTTTCGTTATGACTTACCTCTGTTTGAAACAGAAATCAACAAAAACTTATGATTCTGAAGTAATTAGTTATTCTATTCATATTGTTACATGAAATAATTTTACACATGAACAATCCGTTTATCTCATGTCATCATTATCTCTTCGGAGGTTGAGTGGCAACTGAAGGTGACGAGCGCGGGTCTCTGTTTAAGATGAGCCAATGATGCTGTTTCTAAAACCGCAATATTTTTAGAATAACAACAAACATTTTTTCTGAAACATTAACATCTTGGTGTTACTGAAGATCAGTTTGCAAGCTTTTCACTGAAACTTTTCTTTTTTACACGATACTACTGAACAAGTCTTCAAGCAACAAACAACTGTATATACGAAAAATAAAAATAGTTGTACTGTGGACTTCCGTGAGCTAACATAGTGCTTAAATTCAGAACTAGAGTAGGCTACAAATGTCTAACCTCTTCACGTGGAATTGTACGGTTTTTATCACAACCGTTGCTGCACTTCACTGGAAGCCGCCGGCATGTCTTCTCGTGAATCTTGGAAACATAAAAATGTTTTGTTAAACAGGCAATGGTTAACGGATAAAATAACATAAATTGCCGATTTTGGAGAACTTTTCATCTTTAGTAGTTTGCTGTATCTGATCAATGCTGGTTTTCTTATAAATGCGTTAATTTGTATGACTGTGTTTTGCTAGGAGAAGTTACAGTATGTAGATGATCATAAAGAGGCAAGGGCTGAAATATATCGGAGAAAAGATAAATGAAGTGTTGCAATATTTCTAGAGGGTACTTTAAAACACTCCATTACGGTAAATCAAATTTACACCTCAATATTACAAACTACAGTAGCAGGGTTTTTGTTTATAGGTTTGTAAAAGTAACAACAGGGACATGTTTTGCAAACAGCAGGGACTGTTATCGTCCAACTCCAAGATGGTGGTCAGGGGCATGGGTAGTTGTGGTAGGGATTTGCCCAGTGGCTGGCCTACTAGGAGTTCTGGGGGACCTCCCTGAAAAATTTTCAAAATTTCAAGGGGATTATTATAAGGGTGCAATTTAGGCTAAGTTTCTGTTTAGCTACTGAAATGAAAAACTATTCAGGAGCTTATTGATTGACCCAGTCAAATCCGATTCCATGTCCATTGACCAAATTATCTGGTCAACAGTAACAGCATATTACTATTTTAGAAGGATAATGCTTAAGAAACAGTGTAAACATTTATGAAAAATGACTTTAGTTGAAATCAAGGAAAGTCAGGTTTGGCTGAATGACTAGAGCTTGAAATATGGTTAAATTAATCAATATATCCACAACATCAATCTGCGCTTGCCATGTGCTTTAAGCACTTTGATCGTCCACAGTTCAGGTAAATTAAGCTTAGCTCCCTTTCTTGCATGGTTTTAATAACTTTCACATTCATGAAATTATTTATTGATCATAAAAGTTTTAAAAAGACCATTGAGTAAGTTCTGTACAAAGAGACAAGAAACCGGTTGACTTTCTTAACCTCCACGGGAGTTCTAGTGTAAATATAGCGTGGAAATAGCCGGTGTAACAACGGATTTGATCCCCCCACAGATTAGGTGCCCCAAGACCAAATCCGCTAGTGGGTTTGGTCCCCCCTTTGCAGATTTGGTCCCCCCCAAAAAACTTTCCACAATAGAGATTTTGGCGGATTTTAAAACTGTATCGGCGTTTAAATGCTTTTATAAACATTTTTAGATGACTTTAAGGGCTTTATATAGCCATAAAAACCATGCGCCCTAACGGCATCCCATGAGTATGAATCTGAACATCTCTGTACATGGCAGAATATGACGAATTTTTTTGTGTTTATCAAGTTTTGATTAAAATACACCTGTATTTGTGTTTTAAATGTTGTGGCCCAAATTTTTATAATTTAGTTCTGAAAAGTTTAATAAGAAATAATCAAGAAAGACGAAATGTAAAGCTTTTGAATGTGTGAAATTAAGATTAAGTTAAGTTTAAGGTTAGCAAGTACAAGTAACTATGAAACTTAGGTAGCAACTAGGCTTAATTGATGAAAAACCATTTGCTTACTGCCATTATAAAATAAATAATAACATGTACAAGAGCGAATTTTTTGAATTAAGAGCGCTCCTTTTGTGTTCTCCTAGCTTGTTATTCTTGTTAGTATGTGATACTTTTCTAACACTACATTTCATCTTGGGTGAAAAGTGTGAAATACTTTGTAAAAAAAAATAACTGAAAGACACTAAAAGGTGCTACTAAAAGCTGAAGGGATAAATTGATTGTTCTTGCTAAAACTGGCCAAAAAAATCCTTTGTTTTGAAACCATTCTTCCGCTACTGACCAGAAAACAACCTTGCAACTGAGTGAAAATCTTTTAGGATCAATAAATACATAATGGGTGTTGCAGATGGAATTTGTGAAAGTCTGGTTTTTGGAAGAATGATTTTTTAAAATGAGAAGCTTTTAACGGTCAAAGTTTTTCTTAAAATTTGCAGTTGGTCTTAGCTTGCACCTTTCCTGTTTGGATAACAATTTAATTAATGTTAATTGTGTTTGGGAAAGGGGAACTAAATCTGCAGGCAAACAAATCCGCTGTGATACCAGAAAAAAAAATGAAATAACTGAGAAAAGGTCCTGGTGTTCCAGCCTCAACAAAAACACTGTAGTAGAAATTTAAAATCTACTTCATTAGCAAGTACTTGCAGCAACTGTCAACAGAAATACTAAGGTGCAAACTGGTGCATTTTATTTTTAAGAAGAGGACAAGAGTTTACAAATCCATAACCTACTCTTGAAAGGTCTTTCTAGACGACAATCATGAGGTCTATTTTAAATTGCATTTGAAGTAAAAAAAGTGGATAGACCTTGCTAATAATGATAAGTAGTGATAAAATTTTTTTGTCAAAATCTTTTTATGGTTCTTGAGATATTAACATTTAAAGTTTTCAACTGATGTTGCCACAAGTGGTTCCAGCAAATTACACTTTTTTAAAAATCTGCTGCCAATTCATAGTCTTTAGATGTGTATAAGCCAAATTTGGGCTGCTGATGTATGTTGAGGTAAAACTACTCATGACATCATCAGTTGAAAACTTTAAATGTTAATAAAAATCATCTCAAGAACTATAAAAGGTTTTGACAAAAAAATTGTTTCACTGCTATTCCTCATTTAACAAGGTCTATCCACTGAAGTAATAACATTTTCTTCATGTATGTACTGTAAAGGAGCTGACCTTTGTCTGATGTATGGGGAGATCCTCTTCACAATAAACACACTTGTAGATTCGCCACAGACACTCACATGACATGTGATCTTCGAGCTTGACTCTAACAACCCGCACAGAACACTTGTTTCTTTTACATGGAACTTCTTCAAAAGGGCATGTACTCCTGTGATTCTGCAGGACAATTATTTTGATATCACTTAACAGTTATTCTAAGACTAGTATTAAAAAAACCTTTGAAAGAAACTGAAAACCAAACTTTGGGCTTGTTTTGACATTCTCAAATTAGGTTATTAGATAAATTAATAAATAAATGAGAAATTATTGATTAAAAATAAAAAAAATGACTAAGTTTGAATAAAAGAAAGAAAAATAAACAAACAAATGATTAAATGAAGAAATGACCAAACAGGTAAAAGAATAAATAATTGAATATGTGGTTTAAAATATTTAAATAAAGAAATGAATATTTGAGTGAATGAATAAAAGAGGAAAAATAATTACAAGTGAGCAAAATAATAAATGAATAATTGAATAAATGAGTGGGTAGATAATTGAATGAATGAATAAATGAGTAATAGAAAATGAATGAATAAATAAACAAATAACTAAACAAATAAATAATGTAAATAATAAATGAATCAACTAATTAATAAAATAATAATTAAAACTTAAAACTAAACCAATTGAATCTACTTCAAAAACAAGGGTCTTTGACTTATACACAAAATACAAAATTCTTACATCAAGTTGGTTAAGTCTGGTAACCACTTCACATCCACTGTTTGGACACAACACAGGGCTATCCAAAATGTCCCTTTTTGTTGCATTATCTGGAAAAATATCCTAATGGAAAAATGTATGTCACAATGGTTGGCATAAGTTGAATGTTAATTTGTATTTGGAGGCTACAGAAATATGAGTGTCATATTCATCACTTGATGAAAACAAGCATGATAATTAAAATTCTTTGAATGGTAGCTAGTGTTGATCTGATTCAGAAGCACATTACAAACTATGATAAAGAATTCAATTTTTTTTGCAAATGTTTTCTTACTGGAACAGAAATTAATCAAAGATAATTATAAACTAAATTGGGTTTATCTTCACACATTACTGTCAACAGTTTATGCCAAAATGATATTTTCATACCTGTTTCTATCATACCTATCAAAAACTAGCACAAACAAAAACATAATTAAAGCATAAAAAGCATAAAAAGAAAAAAAATTCAAAAGATCAAAAATTTTTGGTTTACATCAAATTCATTGCTCTACTCATTTACCCCTCTTGCAAGCTCCTGCTGGTCCATTGGACAAACACATTGCAGTGAGCTGGAAAACAAAAATTCATTTGGTAAATGGATGCTGAGTTGTTCTTTCGAGAACAAAACTGTTTACAAGATTTTCTTTTTTGGAAAAATTATGTCTTTAAAATTAAATTAAAACTTGTTTTTCATAAAATCACTACAAGCATACTTACTTACACAGAATATGCACATGGTCAACAAGTAACAATTTCTTTTTAACAAAAAAGTGTCAAAAATGGCTGAAGATAACATGTATTATAAGAAACCTTATCTTTTTAAAAACCTAAATTAAGGGCCCCTAGGAGATTGCTAGGGTCACTCTACCCAGTTCGTCAACATTAACTTCTACCTACATTAAACACACACAAAGTTAATTAGTTTGTAATGAAAACTGAAACTAAACCAAATAAAAAAAATTAAATTATACATACAAAAGCAAAATTCTTCTTAATTACTAAATCATATGAAAAGCAAAGTAGGCCCTACCTTGAAGAAGAATGAAAATCACAACAGCTGTTGAGTTTGAGGCTAAAAAGATCAATCTGGGAAAAATATAACTTTGCCTTACCCCCTAGGGCTAAAATTTTTTTGTGTGGTCACTGAAATGAAACTTGTCCCTGATATACAGGACAGGCCATCAAGGTTTGGTAACCCTACTCTCCAAATAAAAATAAACAATATAACACATTCAATGAAGGAACCAGTGCCCACCAAGAGCAAGCTTTCTTGAATGTTAACAGGCTCAAAATCAAGTATCTTAAGTTTATTGATCAACTCTAGTCACTATTTACACTAATGCTACAAAATGTTGAACTATTAAACTATAAAAAATTGTATGCTGCAAAATGTGTTTGCAAAGATAAGATGGTTTCTGTTGCCCTCCGACTTTATCTTTCTTGCTGCAGTTTGCAGGGAGGAACGGGGAGGGTTGGAGGCAGTATGAAATACTACACACAAAATTATTATAGCTTGGTCTTGATCATATTCGTACTTCAGGCATATTTCTTCGCACACGGCAGCTCAATTTAATACTAACTAGTTCACTTTGTAATAACCATTCTATTTGTACATGTCATCAGTGTCATCAGTTTGTGTTTATATTTGTCATGCGACCTCAGTACCGTGTTAGACAGTTTAACACTGGAGTCAGCAGCCTAAACTTAAAACCAGAAAACACCGGTGTTAAGCTTCTAGCTTTTTAAGAAGTGGTCAGTGGTGTAGTGCAACCACAACCATTATCATTAAAAATCTTTTAACACTGCTTTAATAAAGAAATTTGTGCATGAGTCTCCTGGGCTGACTTAAATACCCAAGTTTAAGTACTAAACTCATTGGTGGGTAAATAATTAGTTTTGGGGAGTTAGAAAAGGTAAATCGGAAACACTTCATTTTTCCCTTTCATTTAATTATCTTTTTGAAGGTGAGGCTTAGCTTCAAAAGCAAGAATTGAGCAACATTGCTCGAGTTAGTTAATATAACTCAAGCTGAGTTGGTAATAAAATATTTAGCAAGGTTTTCGATGATTGTTTCAGGTCAGATAGATTAAACGTCTGTGGCTAAAATGGCTAAAAACAATTTTTTCTGTCCAATAATTTCTTAGTCACTGCACCGTGTTGAAAGATGAGAGACAACATTCGTATATGAGATGACAGAATATATCTTAGTCATGATTAAACCAGTAACCCTATTTAACTGTGGTAAACTGTTATAAACACATATTTTGTCAAACTGAAGCCTAGAAATCTACGAAATGTGTACATCATCATACATAATTAGGCCATTCCCGATTTACGCTCCCTTTGTTAACTTATCGAAACATAACAATATTAATAAGCAACAAACCTCCTGTGGTACTTCTCAAGGCATCCTCTACAGTATCTGTGGCCACAGATCGTTAACATGGGATCTTTCAAAGCCAAATGGCAAATCGCACAAATAAAATCATCTTTAAGAGGAGGAACAAACTTCAAGTCAAATCCACCACCTCGCGCCATCATCGCAACTTTAGTTAGGTGAACAACCATCCCCGTTCCAGGAGCCTGGGCACGAGAATAGAGAGAAGGATCGACTGAACCGGAAATCAACATAGGAAAGCTCTTCGTGCGTTGAGGCAATAATGAAAAAGGAATAACCTACAAAAATTTCGAAAGAAGAATGAATAATTCGAAAAAAAGATACAAAAAATATTAAATGAACATCCGTGAGCTTCCGTGGTATAGTTTACAAAATTTGTTCCCGATCATTACCAGCAGGGATGAAGCGTAATATTTAAGAAATGAAACACAGCTACCGTGTTTGCACAGGCTAATGCAAACCGAGGTGCGTTTGGGAGAAATCGAGA
>JAOBRD020368979.1:0-20155 GCA_027575215.2 Hydrozoanthus sils
ATTCCAAAAACTGTTTATTATTTCTTCAGTAATTTGTTGTTAAAAGCATCTATTCTTTCCAACTTTAGAGCCTGCCCAAAAGCAATGATCTGCATTATCTCCAATCCAGTGAGTACCAAATGATCAAATTAAAGCTAGTCATTTAATTTAAAAATTTGTATTTATTTATTAGTTAACTAATCAATATTAAGTTTGCAGACGTAACAACATACCACGTATATGCAAAGGCAAGGTCAAGTCATTGCTACTTTTTGTCAACCTTGCTTTTCTTCAAACCTTTTAATGAGTTTATCTGAAGCTAAGAATTCAACATGTTGCTTAAATTTAGTCATTCCAATTTTAAAACATAAAGGGAAAGTGATATTTAGCCCTTAAGAATCCCACACAAGTTTGTAACTAGAACAATTATGATATTCTTACACTTCTCCCCAGACAAACGATGCAAAATGTACAGTATAGACTATGTATGTGATATATATATGGCCATGGGTATTATTAAAGGCTGTTAAGATTTCATATTGGAAAGATAGTTTTATCTTGAAATTTGTAACTCTAGAACTAAGAAGGTTAATTCTGGAGCTTCAGTGTGTGCTAATATAATCCAATGTTCTAATTAATTAAGCAACTTGTAATATCCTGATTAGTCAATCAAAACTAATGCAGAATTGTTTTCAACTGAGTTCTTGTGTCATCAATATGCTGAAAGTTGTTGCAGTATTGCATGTACGTGATGTCTTTATGACAGTTGTTATTGAAATAAATAAAATTAAGATGTTCAGACCCATTAAGTAATTTCCTTTTGGGTTCATAGAGAAGTATCGCGTGACATCATGTTGTACAGTACAACTTTGAAAGGCACTGCATGGTATCAAGTGCTCCAAACAAAAAGCTCAACATTTAGGTGAAGAAGCTTGAATGTACTTCTAATTTCTCTGTATTTGCTCAGGTGAACTCAACTGTTCCAATTGCTAGTGAAGTTTTCAAAAAAGCTGGAGTATACCACCCAGCAAGGTATGCTTGAGCTCAAGAAAATTTTCACAACCCCACTATGTGCAGGGAGGCAGTAATTCCTATCTCAGGATTTGTGCAACAATGAGAATAGCTGAAACTCTTTTAGCGAAGGAAAATCCTTTTAAATGTTTAAATTATTCTTTGTTAAATTAAATGGTGGGGTGCAAATGTTTTTCATATCAGCTCAAATACAACCAATAACTATGAGTATATGTTATTATTATAAAACTTAAAAATATCTACCAAACTAGCTATAACAATTTTTATCTAAATTTAAAAGCTTTGAGTACAGATCAATGTATTGGGTATGATTTGGATAATAAAATGCTTGATCTACTGTATGTAGTTTGTCTTAAAACTGCAAAGATTGTGAAAAGTAAATTAATTTATTCATTGGAAAAACAGACTCCACTGTGTTTTTGTTTTACTATATTCAAAACACAACACAGATTAACCAGAATCTATCTTCTCTGGGATGGGTTAGACTGCAAACACAGATCACTTTCTGGCTCACTGGGAAATGTAAAAAAACATCTTAACAAAAATACTAAGTAAACTAAAGGTATCAAAATTTTTGAGTTTAACAATTCTGATAAAGATTTAATTTTGAAAAAAGCTGGAGAAACCTTTAGGGAAAAAAACATTCTTGTTAGGTTTTTGCACACCTTAAAATATACTGTTTTACTAATAAAAAATAACCATGATTTTTCTCTGAAACCCCCTAAAAATACCAATTTGAAATTGCTGATTTTAACACCTAAAATGTATGACAAGCATCTCTATCATACTAATAAGGGGAATTCCCCTCTCTCCCCTCCCCTCAGGGAATTTATCAAATACAACTCGTCTGGGATTGAAAAAGTTAACAGAGCTGTTAAGTGAAGTAATGAATATTGCTGTTTGCAGATTGTTAGGAGTCACTACCTTGGACATCGTAAGAGCCAACACATTTGTTGCTGAGCTTAAGGTGTGTGTTTCACTGATTTAAAAACAAATAGCAACAAATTAAATTTAACTAGTGTGTTTTGTCATTGAATCAGCTGTTTGGGTCAAAGAAGTTAGTTGAGTGTTTCCTCCTTTGATTTGTGTGCTAAATTTCTTCCTCTCTCTTTGGAATATTAAAGATGAACTGGTGGATGTTTTCTTAATTTGGCATTTAGCCCGTTAGCCCCAGCCAGGTTATCAAAACCTAATATAACTTCTTCTTGCATAACTCATACAAAAGAATCCATAAATCTAGCAATTAGAAAATGGGAACTGATCAGAACAAAGCAATTTCATACTAGTCTAAAAACCCTGAAAAGTAATGGCAGCCATAGTGACAGATTTACTGTAAGTTATTTTTGGGGAGCTGTTACATGTTGTTTTGGGGTTCTGACAATTAAGATTACTTTTTATGAGGATTATAAGCCTATTGAAGTTAGCTAGTGTTTAATTTGACTTTAAAACATTCTTTACTCTGAAAAGTTTCTCAAAATGATTTCAAGTTTGAATCTACTGAACAAGTATTTTGGACTAACTACCACAATAGTTGAAGTTGTATTGATATACTCTGTCTTCAAAAACAGTTCTATTTTTTCAGTCAAATACTAAGCTAAGTTAAGGATGGCCATGGGGTTTTTGAACACCCCGATGGTGACTTTTATAGGACTTCCTGAACATTTGAATACCTTAGAACATGTTTTGCTGAGCCTTTTACCAATTATTATGTTTTAACAAAATACAACTTGGAGATTATGAAGTACCACATAGACTTTTTTGTGTAAAAGTACAAACTGTTTATCCAGTTCAAAACTTCAATTAATTTTGTAAGTTTTTTCAACACAGGGACTTGACGTCAATAATGTTAGTGTTCCTGTAATTGGGGGACATTCTGGAGTGACAATTCTCCCTCTGCTTTCTCAGGTAAGCTTTTCTTCCTTCTAAAATACACTCAGAGAGCAAATAGCATATTCAGAACCCTTGAATGCATCCCAACAACACCTGATTTCACACATAATCCAAGACATTGTCTCAACTTTTTTCGTATTGAGGAACCATATTCACAGCAAAAATGACCAGCTTGAGTTGACTTTTGTTTCTTGTATGATAGCTCAGAAACTCCTGTCAGCAGTTTTCTATGGCATCAGTGGTGGAAAACACCTTACTATACTACCCGGTATTTCCCACCAACAAAAAAAAAGAAAAAATGAACTTAATAATCACACTTTTCAAGTTAGCCACAATTGATTTATTTTGACTTCAAGTTCTCCTTTTAACAATATCTGAAGCTGACACCCTCCATCAACTTAGTCTCTTTTCAGTGATTTTCAAAACCTAATAGAAGCAGGATCAAAATCATAAGTACTGCACATGCTGCACATGTGTGCTTAATTAAAGCACTTTACAGCAGGAGTTTCGCATGAGGCCAAACAGCAAACAGAAGTCCAGACAGTTGTTTGCATGGCATGTAACATCTGGTAGTTTATACATGAAATAATTGTTTTTCAAGTGTGTAAATCGTGGATTGTTTTGTTTGTAATGAATTTAAGGACTTTGATGGCAAAATAGCATCAGCCTATGGATCAGATGAATGGAGATTTCTTGAGAGCAACTCTCTCTTATAGAGAATCCAGTTTTACCAATTTCCCAGAAGAGCATGCCTCTGAACCCCCCTAAGAAATTGTGCATGTCGTCTGCCAGCTGAACCAATGCATCTGGTACTTCCAATTGCTAATAAAAACCCTGGCATAGCAACTTGCAACCACAAAAACCTAATGCCAGCAAACCCTAAAACATGTGCTCAACATTGTGAAAGTGATTACTTTTGGCATGAGTTTTTCCATCTAGTGGTATTTGTTAACTTCCAATTTTGTTGTTTTTTATATGCTTTCCAAATCAACCATAACTTTAGCTGCTTCTTTTTTAAGGTTTAATTTATGCTCTTAGTTTCTGAATCAAGTGCTTGAAGTTATTGGATTTATCAAACTGTTTCCTTTGTAGACCTCTCCAAGAATGTCATTTACAGATGATGAAGTTGCAAAGCTGACTGATCGAATCCAGAATGCTGGAACTGAGGTTGTTAATGCGAAAGCTGGAGCAGTAAGTATGGCATTTTAGAATGAAAACAACTTTTCTGTATAAAACTTTCAGAATCCACCAGTTCATCTTTAATATTCCAAAGAGAGAGGAAGAAATTTAGCACACAAATTAAAGGAGGAAACACTCAACTAACTTCTTTGACCCAAACAGCTGATAAATACTTTCAGAATCAAATGGCACATGCCACTTATGTTCTGGTAAACCCCCAGAGGGCATGGGGGGAGGAGGGGAGCTTCCTTATTTGTAAAGCTACTAGATGAAGGATATTTTAAGAAGTCATCTGACCTGTTGAGAAAATAAATCACTTCATTCTTTCAGGAATCATAATAAGCTTCTCTATAGTGCAACCAATAAAAACTAAGAACTTCTGTTTCAATTCTAGGTGTCACCGAACGGTATGAAGGAAATAAATATTAAACACTTTTTGGGTTAGAGAGAGGTAGCCTGCATAGCAAGTGTTTCCATCTGGTTTTTAGCAAGATTTTCTTTTTTGGCCTCACGAAAATTAGGGCAAGAGCAAAAAATAAAAAGAAAGGTGTGGAGGTTGATTTTAAGGCTAAGGGGTTATGAACAAACTAAGAGACACTATTAACTCCACAACTTCAGAATTATTTCTGAAACTTTTCTGAAAGAATGAAATCTGCTTATCGCTGCAATGTGAGACTAACATGGAATAAGGTTAATCAATATAGCAAAATAATGTTTCCAAGACCGCCCGAAAAGCTGTTATTTCAGTCTTGATTGAAACATTGGAATTACATAGGTGTTCTAAAATCCAGTATGTCCTTGTACAATTCAACAGATGAGGCATTATTTTAACTTGCAAAGTTTCTTAACTATTTACAGCCACTTTAGGCAAATCTTTTCTTTGCTTTTTTTAATAAAAATTTGAATGAGTTTTTAGGCTTAGTTATTTGTATGTTTCATACATACAATTCAGCTGGTGAGGCTTTGTTTTAGTTTTGCAAAGTCTATTTAAATAACTGTTTGTAGCCAGTTTAGGCAAATGTTTTCTTTGCCTTTTTAATCAAAATTTGAATGAGTTTTTAGGCTTAGTTGTTTTAAACTCTTATGCTCAAAACTACTAATTTTATTCAACAGGGCTCCGCTACATTGTCAATGGCTTATGCTGGTGCACGATTTGTAATGTCTGTAAGTGTTAACTCCGATATGTTCAAGCAATAGTTTTCTGGTACAGTACCGAGATAGTTGTTATAATTCTGTTGTGGCAACTCGACCATCCTTCACTTGCAAGGAAACTGAAGTTTTTCATTTAAAAATCATTCTTTAAAAGCTTTTATTACATTCAAACCTCTCTAAGACGGACACCTTTGGGAGAGCCTTCAACTGACCGTCTTAGGTGTCCGTCTTGTAGAGACTTAAAAATCAGCAAATGACTGAGAAAACGAACGGCTAGGACCACCAAGATTTGGTGTGCGTTTTATAGAGACTTAAAAAACAATAAATGACTGAGAAAACGCACGGCTGGGACCAAGATTTGGTGTGCGTTTTATAGAGACTTAAAAAACAATAAATGACTGAGAAAACGCACGGCTGGGACAAGATTTGGTGTGCGTTTTATAGAGACTTAAAAAACAGTAAATGACTGAGAAAACGCACGGCTGGGACCAAGATTTGGTGTGCGTTTTATAAAGACTTAAAAAGCAGTAAATGACTGAGAAAACGCAAGGCTGGGACCAAGATTTGGTGTGCGTTTTATAGAGTTGTTTTTCTTATCTAGGTGTTGGTCTAGAGGAGTTCGACTGAACTTTAGACTTTGGAATGGATCCATTGGGCAAAAACTGCTTAACGTTAAATAATCTTCTTGCTAATTTCTTTTTTGTTATCAATTTTTGTGTGAAGTTTTTAGTTAAACTTTTGACTTTGTCTGGTTAGTTTACAGCGAGTTCTTTTGAGGTTTTTAAATAAAACCGCGTAGATTAAGTAAAGTTGACCAACTAAAAGTTGAAATTTTGAAGTCTGGACTGTCTAAAGTTTTGAAAGCGTTCACTTTTAGAGCAATTATCCTCCCTCGTTTTTTCTAAAAATCAACTATTTTCTGTTCTTGTTTGCAGGTTTTACGGGCAATGAATGGCGAAAAGGGAGTTGTGGAGTGTGCGTTTGTCAGATCAGACGTGACCGAGTCACCTTACTTCGCAACACCATTAGAGCTTGGGGTAAATAACGTTTTTGTAGTAAACCTCTTTAGTAATTGTGTGTATTAACTATGAATTATATACAGCTGTTAAAGAAGTCCAGCTGTGAAAAACTCTTGTTTCAGAAAAAAAAGCCTGTTCACAGGGTTCACTTGTGAAAAATTTTGAACTAGAAAGAGTTCATTTCAGTTTATTGAAGAATTAGCTAACTTCACAATGAATCTGCTAGACAATCTAAAGCAGATGCAATGTTTGTTACAAATAAAAATCTTCTTTTATTTGCATAACGATAAGTTTGAGTTTATAAAGAGTACACTTATCTTTTATTGTGTATCAGCTATTTAGTAGAGATATACCAACTAAGTAGATTAAATTATAAACAGTAAAAAACGTTGAGTACATTTATCTATAATTATTTATCAGCTATATGGTAGAGTATTAGAAAATAGAGAAAAGTTCAACGCAGTAGATATAACTCCTTTTTTTATTTTATAACTTCGACCCGCCGTATTCGTTTATGACGTCTTATAAAGTCACTTTTTGCGTCAAAAACATTTTGTTCGTTTAGTTATAGTTTTTATGACCAACAGAAGAAAACTGGCTTGTCACTGTTCTTCGTTTTGACACGACCGTAATTAAAAAGGAAGGCTCGTGAGTCAGATTATTGAGAAGTTTTCAGTCTATTCTCGTTTACTTGATGCGTTTGAAACCTGAAAGTTCTAAGAACTTACAAAGGGTGCCAACGCTCTTTTCGTTCCAATATTCCTTTGATAAGGTGTGAAAAGTCGCCAAAAAATAGTTTAGTCAATAATATTACATATTACAAAGCAACGTGAAGCTGATCACGAAGAGAGTTTCTGGCTCAATTTCAGTTTTTTTTTCTCACTTTTCCCACTTTCTAACAACCCCCTTTAAAAGTGTTTGAAACGATAAACCAGCCCTCCAGGAAAGATGAGCAGTTAAGAGTATTTAAGGTAGTTGTTAAAGTGACTAATTGATATAAACCCTTTGTAAATATTTTGATATTAGTGCTGACCGTTTCAGTTCCTCTTCCTCTCTGTAGCCTGGTGGTGTCGCTAAAAACCTTGGTATTGGCTCCTTGTCTTCTTTCGAGAAGTCAAAACTTGAAGAAGTAAGTTAACCTTGTGGCCATTAACCTAGTGGCTTACTCTATGTGCCAGTATTGTGGGGGGGACAGAACCTCCCTCCTCACATACCCTTATACCCTGCCTCCCGTACCTTCATGACCCTTTGTCTCTCGCCTCCCGCCCTTTCTGACGTATACCGATGTTTCTAAATATCCCGCCATATATCCTTTGATATCCCGTATCCTGCTCCTCGATATCCCGTACTCTTTTTGTCCAAATTCTGCCCCCCCCCCTCCCTACCACTTTTATAAGTAACCGATTAGTGTGAGTAGCAGGCGCAAGAGGACTAGGGAGAGTGCGATGACCGCTAAGCACAAACACAGCACCAAAAAGCCAGTCGTTATGGCTTTCGTAACTCGGAGTTCGAGAAACAAGGAAGGCCGTCATGCCGACTAGAGCGCTTGTGAAAAGAATTATTTCAGGGTTGGTCTATCATTTTTAGCATGCGGGCCTTAATTTTTGTCTTCATGAGGTTTTAGAAACATTTCCAGTCTTCAAAATGAGTTTTTCATTTTCTTTCTCTAAAGTTGAGGGCGTTAAGGTGTCTAGCTCATTGTAAACCTGTCGCTGTTATAGTTATTATCGTTATTCTTCGCCGCCCTCGGTGCTAGAACTTCTTTGTAAACCCAGTTCTTTCACCTGTATTGCTTGGTTATGATGTTTCTTCTATATATGTGTACATGTGTTTGTAATGGTAATATTGATAACAATGCTGATATGAAAGTGAAGAAGTTCTTTGTTTATGTCGGACATACTGTAAAACGTGGAAAATAAGCCGGATTATTTTTGGTCAAAGGGTTTTTTGCTTTAATTTTGTCTGGGTCGTACTTCTATTTGGGTGTGCCTTTTCACGGACAAGAATTTGCCTTTTGAAAAAACTTACGGTGAGTTTCAAAGAATTTTGGGTTTTTTTTAGGTGCTCTGCTCATAATCGGTCACGTACTGTTTTGTTTGTTTATTAACTTGCATGCTCACAGTCGTCGATACTACGGACATTTCTTAGGAGACAGGTCCCCCAATGACAATGACATATTCTGTGATCAGCAATAATCATAATCTAACACATACTTTGTATACAATACTATCATAGATTTAATATACCCCCAGAGTTAAACCTTGTTTTCGGGAGGGCTTATACAAGGAAGAAGTTTTCCGTTTCTAGAACTAGTTTGTTGCTAAACGCCCCGGTGCTTATTTTCCGGCTAATATATAGGTAATCATAGTAGCTTTAGTAGCATAGATTTTGCCATAACGACATAATTTTCCTTGTTTGGTTTTACTAAACATACCTTTGTCGTGTTTATAGGTGCTACCAGAACTGGCCAAGAATATAAAGAAAGGAGAAAGCTTTGTCGAAAGTCACTCAAAATAATAAAAATATCGCCAAACCAACGATAAATGCAAGCTTAAAAAAACTGTTTTCACAATTAATGAACTCGGGAGTGCCACCACGACAATTTTCTACTGTATACAAGTGTGGAATATATTTATCACATGATTGAGAAAGCTGAATGAAATGAGCCAGACTTCTTTCGAAAAGAAACAACTGTATGACACGCCCTGCTTGTTGAAATTACAATAATAAATTGCTGATGTGTGATATCCTATTCGTAACGGCTCGTATTAATAGCTAAGCAAGCTGAGTCCTTTCTTAAGCCAGTTGGCCCATGAGGCCGTCGCTTATCATCGGTACTCCGTCGTGTTAAGTGTATAAGAGTCTGTGATAGAATACCTTTTTCGCAGGTTAGCCCCCAGCAAGGGCTGGTACTCGTTTATACAGCTAATTCGACTGGAAACAAGTCGGTTAAAGTGTCTTGCTCAAGGACACAACACAGTGATCTGACCGCGGCTTGAACTCGCGAGGTCTTAGGCAGAAAGCAATGGAACGAACAAGCTAAAATTTTGTCGCCATATAAAACTAGATAACTATCTTCAGATTCGAAACCGAGTACGAGTTTTTCCCATTCGTCCTATACGCGTGCCGAAAGTTGCGACAAAATCACGGCATCTCGTTGTGTTGCCAAAATATCGTAGTCCACGCACTGAGTTTTTTTTTTATGCAAATCTTTTTCTAAACAATACGACAACGACGAAATTTTGGAAACGAGATGGCGTGATTTCTTCGCACGCGCAGTATGATGAATGGCAATAATTCGTGCTCGTAAGGCATGGCTACACGGTGTAACATTGTATGCAACGTTGCGCGCAACGGGATAATTGCACCGTTAGCCACCTTTGAAATTGCTGCACGCAAATTTGTTCGAAAACCGATCCCACCAGTTTCACCGTGTGACGAAGGGTTTCATTCACGCGTAACGTTGAATGCAGGGGTCTAAAGGTCTCTATTTGCAAAAAAGAAACTCAACGCGTGGACTACTAACGAGATTTCGGCAACACAATAAGATGACATGATTTTTTCGCAATGCCGGCACGCGCAGTATGAGGAGTGGGAAAAACTCGTGCTAGTCGAATCTGAAGGTCCGCGAGAATTGCATGCTCTGCTGTTGCTATTTGCAGCATACTCTGCGTGTGATCACCATACAAGCACCTTTGATTGGCCCCTACTCCATGTATAAAATTATGTTGCACAAAGCGGAGCAGCCTCTTGTGTTTCAAGCCATACTGGACATAAAGATAGTACTGGCTGAAAGAATGCTGAAGGAGCTAAACTGGGTCTCGCTGGCAAGTAGGGGAGAAAAATCAGTGTTGATATTTTCTTTTAAGATTGAATGTTAGCTCGCTTGAATAGCCTATACTCAATTATAAGATCTTTGAAACATGTGACTGGGAGATGTTGATAGTTATATCTATTTATTACCTCTAGTTATTTAGGCTGGTAGCTAGCATAAAATTCTTTTCGTTCCAAATTCTTTTTGATTTACCATTCAATTTTTTTTTTCTCCAAACTAAAAGCTTGTGTGATTGCTTGTTTTCCTATCTTCAAAGCCTTATTTTGGTTTTCCGTGGTTTTTCAAAGGTATTTGATGATCCAGAACGCAGATAAACTGTTTTATAGAGGAATATACTGCAAATTCTCGGAAAAGTTTAGGATTTAGCCCAGGATACAGGTACCCCCTTTCTGCCCAATCTCAATGTGGTACTGTGCTCGAACTCGCTACGCCATGCATGGGACTCGAACCCATAGCACGCTCTGGTGTTCCTACTGTCACGGCCTTAAGGTACATTGCGAACAAAAGTCCAATTGACAATTTTATACAGGTGCCAGGTCATCATCCATCAACTTGTTGAAAAATCTCCTAAATTGAAACGATTTTTTGGACAAACTATCACACGAAAGTGGTATACTGTTGACATTTGGCTCTCCCCATAGATTTCCAGCAAGTACCACCAGGAGGTATGCCGATATACTTGTTATGGGAGTTTGTAAATTACCTCGCAACTTGGAATTTGAGGGCCGAAATCCACGTCACCATTCAACACATGCAAATCGGTCATCCAAACATGCCCTAGTCATCCTGGTACACACACCATTCATCTTTGAGCTGATTTCTTGAGGCTTGAGACGAGCTACTTTGGGTCTTAGTTAAATGTTAAATGCAAAGCAGGTCCTTTACTATGGATCAGTCACAGAGACCCATAGACTTCCAGCAAGTACCGCAAGGAGGTATGCAAACAAACTTGCCAAACTTGGGGATTTGTAATTACTTCTCAACTTAGAATTTGAGGGCCGAAATCCTCGTTACCACTCAACTCATGCAAATCGGTCATTCATCAATGCCCTGGGTCAGCCTAGTGTACATAACTTGAGTTGATTCAGTCTTGTGGCTTGAGACGAGCTACTTCGCGTCTTCGATACTTTTGGTGCCCAGGTCACCCGCATCTTGCCGTACAATGATTTTAAACCACGGGACAGGGAAAGTTAATTAACATTTAGTTTTCTACTACTTGATTTTAACCTTGGTTCAAAAATCCAGATTTTCATTTTCATAAGCACATAAATTTTTGAAAAAAGCATCAAATTCCCAACTAAAAATTAAACTATACAGACAAAAGCGAAAAAACGTGAACCAAACCGTAAACTATACACAAAGCAAACAGAGCCAAGAATAAAAGTGATTCACTACTATAAAAGTAATTAAGTAAAAAATCTGTTGATTTGAAAACCGAACATGATCTCGCAACTTCAACACAAGGGTCGTCAAGAATGAGCACATTTGCACAAGTTGAAAGCGAAGAATGATAAACGGAACATACACAGAGAACAAAAACTCAGATGCAAAACGATGACCGAGTTTCATCAAGAACGCTGCGGGAAAACGTCACCAAACTGAAAACCAAAACTATAATGTTCCGTTAAATACAGTTTCATCATGTTATGAGATTTTTCGTGTTCGTATTACCAAACTCGTGGAGATTGAGCTCTTGATTTACAGACTCTTTTAAATTTAGGGGAGCAGAAAATCACGAATCGACCGAATCACAACTTTTATTAGTTTTCAATTATATCCACAAGCGAAGAATGACAAACTGAAGATAGCAGTGAGTAAAAAGTGTTTGTAAAACGAAGACCGGTTGCTAATTTGGTTCATGGAGATTCTTATTAAATTAACTCTAAATACTCAAAGCAACTTTGGAAAGTTGTAAAACGATTATTCCTCTAATTGTCTTTTAAGTATCCAAGAAACGTTCACACACTTCGAAAATCCCTGCTTTACAGAAGATCACAGCCGAGCGTACATGACGAACCATTTAGGCCCGGTAGACTATGAAACAACTTCAAAGGAAAGTAACTGATTAGCTTTAAATAGGCTAAAATTTAAGAAAGCAACAGGCTTTGACATGAACCAAATAAAACAACGAAGGGCAGGAAAAATTACATGTAGTGATTCCACTAACAATGCTGTTTACTACTATACTCTTATCCGGAACTTACCTCAAGAGTGGTATATAGGGCTAATAACACCTATCCACAAAAAGAGACAAAAGTACTACAGAGAATTACGGAAGAACCTACGTACTGGACCTACAAATACTAAAACAAGAGCAATTTGGGTTTAGAAGAAGTCACTCAATGAATAGTATCTTGAGGCTAAAAAGTCTCGTGGACAACACGTTTGAGAGCAGGCCGTACAAGAAAAAAACTTGCTGTCTACTTTTTTTGTTGAATTCCGAGCAAAGTATTTGACGGAATACCAAGAGAAAAGTTGTTTTAGAAATTAAACAAATAAGACTAACCAGACGTTTTAGCTCCATCTTGCATGCCCACAATGTATTCAAGTGATTGATTTGCGGTGCCGATACAAAGTTTTGCATGCGCGGAGAGCTTTAGATGTCTCAAGGCTGTATGCTAAGCCCTTCCGTTTATTCAATCTAGCTGTCCATTATTAGTGAGGGCCAATGAGAGCTGAAAACAAAAGTTTTAAGTTTTATTATAGGCAGATGATCTCTGCTTTTGATATTTGAATAAATACGCCAGCAGCTTACAAGCAACTAATACTGAATAATTTAGAAAGTTATTGCTCGGACAACAACTTAAGGGTATACATCGATAAGATAAAAGTATTAATTTTAAATAATAATGGAAAGCGAATGAACATTTACAAACCCATTATTCAACAACCCAGCTAGAAATAATGCCTTTTTACAAGTATCTATGGTTGCTATTCAGCGCTTATGGAAACTTTGAAGTAAAAAAATGGGAAAGAAACGAAGAGGCCTTATGTTAAACCAAAAGATCAAGTACGCCAAACCAGCAAATTGGAAACTGAAGATGAGGCACTATCTTATTACGATGTTCACGTGATACCAAATATTACGAAAAACTTTTATTTATTTATTCGCGAAAAAAAGTCAAAAGAAAACTTAAATGCAAATACATGCCGCAAGAAATGCTCTTCCTCAAACTTATCAATACAGCGAGGAAAAGCATGAAAGAAACACCGTATTCGTATCAGATTGTCGTGATAAACGGGTACAGGAAATTACTGCCCTAGCAACAAGTAAACAACTAAAACTCAAAAGATGCAGTAATTTATCAGTACGCATTAAGCGCATTTTCCCAACTTCAAATTTACTAGGGTTGTAACCGATGTACCCAAAAAGTACAAGTCATTAATAAACATGTTTTCTTGTCTTTATAAACTTGCATGGCTTCTAGAATTGCTGGCAATCACCCAAAGTTGTAACTAGCTACAAAAGTGCTTGAAAGTGAACAAAAAGTAAAAGTGATCTTGAAGCGAGCTTACGGAACTCACGAAAAATAAAGCCGGTTATTAGGGGTTCAGTTCCTTGGTTCAGATTAATTTTAAACTAGTTTATCTTTTTAAATCACGTTTGTTTGGGGTTTTTTTTTCATTTTAAACTGATTTCATTTTTGTTTATCATGAGCATTAATCGACTTTATTATAAACACAGCATTCCGGAACCGAATTAATTGGATATACCGTAATTTCTCTATTTATTAATCCCCAAGGGCGGGGTTGTTCAAAGGGTGGTTAACTTTAACCCTGGGTTAAGCCAAAATCAGTCAAGCAGTAATTTTTTCTCTAAGGAAAGAATTACGGTTCTTATACAATACTGTTAAGATTTTCCGAGAAAAAAAACACTGAAAATGAAAAGCTAGTTCAAGATTTTTTTATAAATTCTCTCAATATCCCCCTCCTGTTTATAAAAAAGTACATAGACACGAGAAATGCGTTTTACTGCTTAAAATACGCATGTAATTTTTCAGGTTCTCCTCCTCTCTTGGACGTCAAACAGCAAATGGAGGAAGACAAAGAATGGTCGCAGTTTATTTTTTAAAAAATTGTGTTTTGAACGAAAAAAAAATCAGCCAACCAGCCTGAAAAAAATAGATTAGTCGATAGAACACAAAGTGACCGAGAAAAATTGCTGGAACAAAGCCAAGCAAAAGCAACAAACTAAACACGAAATGGGTTGTTTCGCTTTACACCGATAAGGAGGGGGCATAAGAGGGTCCTGAAAACCGCAAACCGCATAAAAAAAAAGTTATAAAACCGCAATACCCTTGAGCGTAAACAGACCCACCAGAAGCGAGACGGCTGATACTAAACAGGTCTGTAAACACATTTTCACCTTAAATCGTGGCAGAAAATTAATAAAATCCCCAAACCGCCCATTCTTGCAAAACCGCACCACCGTAATTTAAAAAACAAGAATTTCCGAAAAACCGCATCAAAAATGACGCAAAACCGCATCACCGCAAACCCTTTCGCCCCCCTCGATAAGGGAACGTCCTAAATTTGATTTGGCATCGCTTAACGTCCATTCGACGTTAAGGGATCACCCTCCACACATACCCACCCCCACCCCCTCCTTAATGTGTACTGTTGTTTTGGCCTCTTAAAATTAAAAGTACAACTATCGAATACCCCGAATTTCGCGATAATTTGTTACTGCACATTCTTTGTTCTTTAAAAACCCGTGCGCATTAAAATCAAGACCACCTCGAACACTAACTACGACTTCATAGGCCTGAACCAATAGTCTCAATCGAACTTGATGATATGTTAATTATTACAATGCTATCAACTATAAAACATACTGATTCAATTCTTTCAATAAACAATAAATGGATTGCGTTTCCACTATTTTAAAGCGTTTTTCCCTAACGTCCTCTGGCAATCCCACGAGAAAGCGTTGCATAACTTAACTCATTTCTCCCAATTGAAACAAAATCTTTGCAACCTCTGCAAACATTCGGA
This sequence comes from Hydrozoanthus sils, assembly GCA_027575215.2. Lineage (NCBI taxonomy): Eukaryota > Metazoa > Cnidaria > Anthozoa > Zoantharia > Hydrozoanthidae > Hydrozoanthus > Hydrozoanthus sils. The sequence goes on from JAOBRD020368979.1 coordinate 15,082, forward strand.
AATCTTCGGAAGAGGTTTGAAATCGTTTTTAAGGCATCAGTTTTGTGATTTTTTAATAAATTCGGAAAATCTTCGGAGCTGTTCGGAAACATTCGGTAATCTTCGGAAATTTTCGAAAATCTTCGGAAAATGTTTCTAAGGCATTTTTGAGACTTTTCGAAATTTTCGGAAAATCTTCGGAAATTTTCGGAAGCGTACCAGCGACCAATCATCACTCAGTAATTTTGCCCTGAATTAAGAAAAAATGCTCCCGCTGTTATCCAATCAGCTTGAAGTAATTTTGCCCTTGATGTTATAAAGCCAAAAAAACAGCAATGCTATTAGCATAATATACTACTTTTACTAGCATAATCTATAAAGGCCTACTAATGTCCAATGGACGTTAAACAGTGCCAATTCAATTTTAGAACGCCCGTTGAGGCGGGAGTAAACCCAGAGCGCGCTTTTTTGGCCACTTTTGTTCATGTTTCTTCCGATATCTCTGTCCATGGTTTGGATCTAAAAAATTCCTATGCTTAAAACACAGATGGAATGAAGGAGAGCCAGCTTGAAAATTTTGAGAATTTTTGGATGAATTTTGAGTTTTTTTTTTTCTTGAAGATTGGTAGTTTTAAAGAGTTTTTTTAGTTTGGTTAATATTTGATATAAATTAACCAAACCGTTCTCAAACCAAAGCTGTACTAGTCGCTTGCCAGGAGGAACGGTTTGCTGATTTTACTCAATCTTTCTCAACTTCCTCACTATCCAACAAAAGTTTGGGTTAACTTAAAACGTGTATTGCTCAGAAAAATTTTAGAAACGGAGAATCAATATGCAGATGTTTTTAAAATAATACAAAAATTGGTCCGGTAAATTGTTCTCCGACCAAAAAAGAGTAGAAGAGACGAAAACCAAAGTATATGTAAGAAATTTGAAGATTTTAGCATATTTTTTATTCATTTTCGTTTATCATACTACAGAGAACAATTGCAGCAGCACTCTAACTTTAACTATAACTTCATGCTACCTGCGGGCTAGCTTGAGGCGGGAGTACATCCAACCTTTTTTTGGATAGTGAGGAAGTTGAAAAAGATAGATATATGAATAAGAAGAATTTTGAGTAAAATCAGCAAACCGTCCCTCCTGGCAAGAGATTACAGTAGTACAGCTTTGGTTTGAGGACGGTTATTAACTAAACTAATTCAAAATTTTCTTTAAAACTACCAATCTTCAAGTAAAAAAATACAACTCAAAACTTATCCAAAAAATCATAAAATATATTCAAGCTGATTCCCTTTCATGCCATCTGTGTTATGAGCGATACGATTTTGTAAATTCAAGTCATGGACGGAGATGTCGTAAGAAACATTAGAAAAAGTGGCCACAAAGCGGTCTTTGGGCGTACCCGGACCGTACGTAACCAAATATAATTTTTTTCCAAATAAAAGAATGAAGATAAATGATTTGAAGGTAACAATTTAATTTTCAGCAGCGGTTTCTAGTACTAACGCTGGATTAAATATTTTGCTTCATTTGTAGCGATTTTACAAACGCAAGTTTGGAAAAACCTTCGGGAAGCATTCCTCCGGACTTATATTAATAGAGAATTTTTGTTCACTATAAACACCGCACCAACATCAGCTGTCCCTGAAAATATCTCATAGCTGAAAAATTGATTGAAAGAGCAAAATTTTGTTGATAGTTTGATTGGTTAATTTACTATTTCCAATTTCTTTTTTAAAAACCTCGGCCAGTTGATTTGCAAACAATTTTTAAAATCCTTGATCTCTCGTCCCAGGAGCCCTTGTTCCCTCAGGCTCGGGTTAAAGCGCTTCAGCTGGAGAGCTGGAGACGAGTCATTTGTTTATTGGGGGAGGGGAGGGACAGTAAAAACTCGACATAATTACGAGGCTTTGAACAATGCGCAGGCGCAAACTACAAAAATAAATTTCACGATATTAATTTTTTCCTTTCTTCGTGTAACCTTTTCAAGATGGACGCTGGACATAGGATTTGGGTATAGGAGGTTCGGCAACCGCGGAGGAGGCAGTCTCCACGCAGCTGCAAAATTCTATACCGGAAGAAAATTTAAGGCTCAGAAGACAGACTCCATGAGTTGATTTCTTTGCAAAACCAAGCAATGTCCACCGTTGAGTCTACCAAAAGCAAAGATGACCCAACACGAGGAAAGGCAAGCTCGGAAGGAAATGGTACATTGTATTTTTGCACATTTGTAATCAATATCTTCCCCCAGTTTCGTTGGTTTAAAGTATTTTTATTGTATTGTATTGAGGCGCCATAATTAAAACTGTTTCAATGCATACTTTCTCATTATGGTTCAAATTCAAGTTTAATTCCAACGGCGACATACAATAGAACCTCAACAAGTGGGGGATGGTGGTATCTCTAAAAATATTATTTATGTGCCATTAATTGTAGCTGCAATTTTGTTGCAGGTTGCGAAAACTCTACTAAAGTAGTAGAAAAAAGTCAGAACAAGTCAAAAGGGAAAGAAAAGGCGAAAGAAGTCGCAAGTACACGTGTGATTTACACTTTGGTATGGAAATGACATTTCGAGATTTTTTTTCACCAGCTGGAGAATTTTGTTGAAGTCGTTTTTTCTTAGTTATGTACGTGATAACGTTCGATACTGGTGGACAATTAGTGTCGCTGAAACCCAACGAACACCTCGTTTTTAAAAGAAGATTTTTATGATACATTTTCCGATTGGTGCTTTTATTGTATGTTGTCAACTTCAAGTGTTTCAGATAAGCAAACATTTAATAACAGAACTGGGTTCTTTGTTTTAGGAGGAACTGTTTGCATTAAGGGAATCTCCTGCGTCAAAACTTTGGCCTTCTAATTTAGCAAAGGAGTATAAAAGGTGCGTTTCGAAACCTTTAATTTTGATCTGTGACAAAGCAATTAATTTTGAGAATACAGAGATTAGTGCTTCCAAGTATAATGAAAGTGCTAACTTGTTCTTAATTGGTAAGTCAGTCCTTGGGTTTGGTGAATTGTCAACTTTAGGCAATCTTCTCTCACCATGAACACGGTAAACATCGAATATTGCTCCAATATCTACACAAATTTTAAATCTAAAGTTGATTTAACTCAGATAAGGAATAGTAAACAACTAGTTCACAGAGCATTAAGTAAGCTCCCAAGTAGATGAAGTTGGGTGTTAGTACTGAGTTATTTACAAATGATGAAGGGTATGTTTAACTTTTTCCCCACCAAGGACTCGAGGGATCGAGGACATATATATACGTCCTCAAACAAAGAAATTTGCTGAAAGCCAGGTCACTGGGAAAGGTCTGGCACTACTTTTGAAAGACTGCTGACCAAATGAAATTGCTTATCGGGTTTTTGTTTATATTTTAAAAATATTTAAAATGGTGACTCGTTTTAGGAACAAAGGATGAACTTAGAATAATCTGTTGCTGAAATTTTTGTATAGGTTGTTAAAAAGAGGGGTAACCTTTGTTTAATAGGCCTATTAACTCCAAAAGTTAGTTTTGATACTTAATCTAGATGTGCTTTAGTATTATTACTGAAAAAATGCTTTTTCCAAGTCAATTTTAGAATTTCATAAAAATCCAATATAGCTGCCATTAGGTGGGGGTGTTTGGTCCTGGTAGGGAGAGGGTTTAAGGCTTCTGTAACAGGTTTCTTAGAAAAAATATTTGAAAGAATTATTGAAAATTATTTGGTAGTTTGGTGATTCAGAGCTGTCAGTACATGGTTTTTAATTGTTATCTGAATGAGATGGTAATGTAATCCATTTTTCAGGGAAGGTTTTTGGGACCCAGAACTATGGCACCAATCACTAGAAAGTGCCAGACGGTGTGCATCACCTGTGGATGATATCAGGAGACAAATGTAAGTGACAGTTTGCCATTTTAGCTGGTTAACAAAAGGTATTCATTATATAAATGACATAGTAGATCAATTAGGACAATTTTTAACCCATGAATTAATCAACACGAAATTCAACTAAAACTGCAACTGTTTGGATACTTACAGCATTGTTAATGCAATTCCAAAACCTTGGAAAATAGCAATAAAAGATCTATGCAAATACAGAAAAAGTTGAATCAAAGGAATTAGAAGAGTTGCTAACAAAACAAAAATGACCAAGTTTTCATACAATACTATTCTACAATCAGTTGCTTCTGAACCAGTAAAAGCTCAGAACAAATGGTACAAAAATCTCTCTGTTTCTAATATTGAATGGAATGTTTGTTATCACATCCCTTTTTGTTATACAGTACAAACAAAATTTCGGAGTTTCCAATATAAGATTTTACATCGAACATTAGCAACAAACACACTTCTAAAAAAGATGGGTATCCTTGAGAGTGATAAGTGCATTTTTTGCCAAAACGAACCTGAATCAATTAAACATCTCTTCTGGTATTGTAGTACAGTCCACCATCTGTGGGATGCCCTTTCCATCTGGATAACTAACAAAACAGGGACTATCATCCCTTTCTCTTGTATATGGTTACAATAGGCTACACAAAATACACATGTAATACAGATGCTATAAACTTTATTGCACTAGTGTAAAAATTCTATATACATAAGTAAAATGGATGAGCGTCATAAATTTTGAAAGTCTGCAAAAATATTTACATTATATGCACAACATCGAAGACCTTAGTGTTAAGATACACAATAAATCTCTGTACGATGCAAAGTGGAGAAACTTTAAAACTTTATTTAGTTAAAGTTATTTAGTTTGAAAGTTTGCAATTTTCTTTCCTTCTAACTGGGACTAGTTAGGCCAAACCAAATTAATTTGTTGGGGCACAGATTTTTTTCAAAAAAATTTGGGTCAGTCGGAAACAAATGAAAATGTCAAAATTAACGAAAGCATAGGAATATATACAAAATTTGAAAATACGGAACAATGCGTATAGCATTACATGGAGAGATATGATTTTTTAAGTTAAATCTTATATAAATTGCTCACAAATGAAGACTAAACATTATATTCATTTATACACCTATATTTTGATGGCATTAAGCTATCTTCTTCAGGGGTGTATAAATGAATAGAATGTTTAGTCTTCATTTGTAAGCAATTTAT
>JAOBRD020369083.1:0-20152 GCA_027575215.2 Hydrozoanthus sils
GCGGCTGTTTTCCATATATGGTCAAAAGCATGTATATGAGATATTATACAGTGAGTAGGGAACCAATCAAATTGCTTCAAATTCAATATCCAGTTGTTTTTTTCATAATAATAGCTAGTTATCTAGCTAAATCCTTTCTCGAGCCTAAGTTGCTCATAGGGCCAGCGCTTATCCCCGGTTTCTGTAGTGCCAAGCGGATGAGAGTCTTTTCTACCCCTGGACAGGACACCAATCTATCGAAGGTTAGCCCCAAATGCATGTCAAATGCAAAGTCACCATTTGCTTTGACGCCAGTTAACACCCTATAGGGAGCTTTAAATGGACTGTTGGGCAAAACTGCATAGTAAAGCGGGAGATTTGTACCAATTGCTAGAACATACCGACATTTTCCGCTGACGAACACCACCCACAGGATCTCTTGCAGTAGTTGTACATGAAATGATGGTTTTCCTCACAGAAGCACGGCTTGTAAGCTTTACGGCAGAAGTTGTCTGCTCTTAGGTCATCTAGACATCCACCTGAAATAGATTTGGAATAGCTATAGCTCAAGAAGATCGACATGGGAGTTCTATCTTTCACGTTATCTTTTCCTTAAGCGTTTATCACTCAGTAAACCTGAGACGTTCTGGTACACGCAGGTAAGAATAGTAGCCAGTTTTCCATGACTTGGTAACTCGTGAAATTGTCAGATTTATTTCGTCTTATGGTCCTATTAGCAACAATTTTTATTTAAGTGACTTGAGTGGACAGCGTTTTATTGATGCAGTTGAGGTAATCGTTTTGATAGACTCCATAACCAGTTTTGGAAGCAATAGACCCTTTTCACGCGGAAGTATATTTAACACTTCAAGATACTATGGACAGCACTCAGTGTATCCGTATTAGCAAAATTGTAAAATTTCGTAAACATTAATATTTCCAGATATGAAGTTTTGAAACTGCCGGTATTATTACAGAGAAATGTATGGGAAAATGGAAACGAGGCTGGAAGGGCTGCAATGGCGTCCGTCCACCTTACTTTTTATTGGAAAACTATCCAGTTTCAAACCTTTACATCTCCGTCAAATTGCGGCGAATCATTACGAGACTTTTTAGCTTTACTATTATTAATGAACTGAGATTGACTCTGGACTCGTTTTCCGGACAAACTGGATTTATTTTTATGCCAATGCTAGCATGATGAAGGTCTATTGTATATATGTCTATTTAAGCAACTTTTTGTAAAATTTACAAAAAAGTGTTCCTCTTAAGACCACTATAGTGACGAAACCCTACTTGCCTAACTATCTAGCTATTCAGATATCATTTTTATGATGAACTTTAAAAGAAAACCAGATAATAATTGCATACTTACGTTTGGAAGCCTTTCCATTCTTTCCTATCCAGGAAAAAAAAGAAACTTTGTCTAAATAACACAGTTGCGAATTATTAATGTAGATAAAGCCCGAGGGAGTTACTTAAAGCGAGCTAAGTAAAATTATAAAATAGAGTTTTAAATTACTACGAGCTGATTGGATAACAGAGGGAGCAATTTTTCTTAATTCAGGGCAAAATTACTTAGCGCTGATTGGTCGCTGGTATACTTCCAAAAAATTTCGAAGATTTTCTTATAATTTTAAAAGCCTCAAAAATGCTTTAGAAACATTTTCGCGAACGAAAATTTCCGAAAGTTTCCAATTACCTCCGAAGATTTTCCGATTTTTTAAAAAATTTATAAACATGCCTTAGAAACGATTTCAAACATCTGCCAAAGATTTCCGAATGTTTTCAGAGACTACAAATATTTTTATTACTATCTCCAGCAATTTTCGAAGAAACTTGTGATAAATGAGTAAAATTATTCAACGCTTTCTTGTGGGACACCGCAGGAAATGAAGAACTTTTCCCTCGATGTCATAAACACGTAATCGCCTGGTTCCTCGTAAAATTTAGAGTTAATATCAATTGTGTTTTTAATTTTGTTTTTCCAAATTTTGGAAACGTTGAAAACTATCGTGAAATTAATCCTTAATTTTAATCAGCCAAAAGCGCTTACCTATACTATTTTTTTCCAAAAAGGTAGATAAGAATAGATGAATAGCTTATATAAGCACACGGATAACTGTTGGATGTCTAAACGGTTTCTAAGAATTCCTAGTGCATGAACTAATTTAGTTTGATGTTTTGACATTTTTTCTGGCTCTAGGAGTCATGGAAGAACAGACAACAGGACTCGGGGTCCCCTCCGAGGTCTGCCACCCGGGACCTATGGTTTAATGTCCTTGTCCGAGAAGACGCGAAGGTCTAACCGTTTGCTGATGTTAGAGCAAAGACAGCACCTTCTCCTCGGTTATTTTAAGACACTGAGTCAAGATCCGGCACCGGGAATCGAACCCGGGCCTCCCGCGCGGCAGAATGGCGCCTTACCGATTAACTGGGCTAACCAGGCGACGGTTATCATTTGAACAAGTAGTAAATTTAAAGTAAAAAATCCGATTGAATTTTTTCACACCAGTATAAGCTCATCTCAATTATGAAAAAGCCCATTTTTCTCGTAAATTACAATAAAGTTGTGAAAAGAAAAAAAAGAAATATATTGTTAGGAAAGTTGTCGATTTGTTTCCAAAACTATGTTATTAGAAACCATAACCCTTTTTCTAATGGATTTAACTTAGTTTAGAGAAGCTATTCCAAAATAGCTTAAGAACAGGAAGTCAACTTTATAATACTAAATTTTGGCCGCTTACCTTTTCCTTTCTTTCCTGATGTACATGTGGAGAAGGAAAAATAACAAAACGAAAACTCATTAATAGTATGATCATTTTATATACGAAAAAAGGACAGCAGAAAACAACATCTAAAAGTTTATGAAGGTTGGTCAAAATAAGTTGGTCAAGTCGAAGAACATAATTGAGAAAACGCAAGTCTGAGCAATGAAAATACAACAAGGAAGCAAAAAGTCTAATGCAAGGACAAACGTTTTAAGGAGCGGTGACCTTTAAAAAATCACGAAAATCTGAGGAATCGCTTCAGATCTGATGACGAACTACAAAATATCTAAGATGGTTGATTTAAAGTAGACATCAGAGGCAGTAAGCTCGAACAATAATGGAAACTTGAGGATTTGCTTCAGATCTAATGGCAAGCTACAAACACTGGAACTAACAGTGAGCTTGAAACAATCACGCAAATCTGAGGAGTTTCTTCAGATCTGATGGCAAGCTACAAAATATTCACAGTGTATGTCTCGCTTAAAGTGGACGCCAGAGTTAACTGTGAGATTGAAACAACCACAGAAATATTAAGAGTTCCTTCAGATCTGGTGTTGAGCTACAGAATTATAAAACTGGTTGACTTTAGAGTGGAATCAATAAACGTCGGTGCCTGTTGGGGTGGTGTAGAAGATGTTATGGTAAAGCATTCCTTGTATACTGTAACTAACAACTTGGTTTGACAATGAATGCTAATCAACCATACGACCTGTTCACCTTGGTCATGGTAAATGCATAGAGAAGTTTTGTAACAACAATAGAAATGAAAGATAACTTGAGAATGTCTTGGGGAGGATTAGCGGTGAAACATCAAAGAATGGCTTGCGGAATTGACAAATTATGGTATCGTCAAGCTACTTACGACGAATAAAAATTAATTAACGCGTTCAGTAATGAGTGTTGTTTAATTTGTTTGCTTTAAATTGGTTAGTTAGATTAGTATATTATTTTAGAGTAGCTTAGTTTTGTTTAGATTGTTCTCTAATACAACTAAGTATAGTGTTTGCTTGTTACGCTGTACTGGTCTGTACATGATCTTATTATCTCGTCAAGAATTGTTTCTGTGATTTAGCAGTTTCTTCTGTCATTTTAGCGTCAGTTTCGTTGTCGTCTCTTTCATTTCCGTCCAAATCGACTTACCAGTGGTAGACTTGGCCGCTTGAAGAGCTACAACAAGACGAGTTGCCAATTTAATCAAGCTGTGAAAATGTTTTGCTCAAATAAAAATGCTCTTTTAGCACAATAGCAAAGACGAATAAATTTTCAAATTTAAGAAGTCCAGAATACTATTCATTCATGTGATCATGTTAACAGCATTTGCTTTGGATAAAAAAAATACAAAGAATATCCAAAACGCCGGTGCAACTACTTTTCAGGTACCAGTTTGTACAAGGCTTTTCATAGAAATGCATGAAGTGTGATAGATAAGTGTTTCAAACTTGTTTGAATTATTTACACGAAAAGACGAGTATGTACTTTGCAGTGTGTAAGCTGTATTTAGTCCAGTCAAATGGTTAGAGTTTCAATTTAATAAAGGCTTCTGGACTTCTTCCTAACACCATAGCCAACTAAAGAAAGAACTTGATAGAGTAAACACAGTATAGTATAGTGTACTCTGTTCAACAAGTTTTTTGCCTTCAGAATCCCTACGGAACTTTTCTGTTTTCATTTAAGTTGTTCGCACTTTGCTATTATTGCAGAGTAATTAAAACTGAGATTAATTTTTTACTAGTACAATCATAAGAAAACTCCTTGCCAAAGGTAGTTTATTTTCAACGTTGAAATGAATTTGCATGCCAGTCGATAACCGAGCTTATAACGAATGAGAAAACTGCTATATCGTTAACCAGCGGTAATTCTTGAATATTATTGTAAAGATGTGAATAATTATGATCCTGCGCCATTAAACAATTATTCGCCGAAGGAGAAGTGAACATCTGGTGAATAATGGATTATGATGCATCCAGATATTTACTTAACCTGAGGCGAATAGTTGTTTTAGTAAAATTACTCAGGTAATTAGACAGAATTTGCCAAAATTTTGCGCAAACTTTTAGTGGTTTGTTGTAAGTGTAATTTGCTTGGTCGAGCATATCGACATCTGAAACACTTCGACCTGGAGTTTAATCTTTCTCTAATTAGCACAATTGTCATAATAATATTACATTACTTTGAAAAGTGTTATCCCAAACTTTGTTGAAACCATAGTGCTTTTTGCAATAGCATTTTCCTTCAAGTTGTTTATCTCATCCTCCGAAAAATCCACAAAACGCGAGGCGGCCATTTAGAAAATAAGTCACACGTCGGCTAAGCCACCTCGCGCGAGGTGATTATAGTCGGCCTAACACGTCAGCTTCCACCAATTAGAGCAACGGAAACTATCTTAGCACCTGGGTAATCTTACTAAATGCTTATAATTTATGTTAAATATGTTAAATTAAATTAGTTGTTAGCCTTTTTTGTTACTGATATCTAAAACGTTATGATGATGTTAAATTTCCCTTTCAAAACTGCATTGTTAATAAAGGATTATAGAAGAAAGTGCTCAATAAAAATAATGATAATAGAGATAATAATAATAATGATAATAGTAATGATAATAATATAGATAATAATAACAATGATATAGATAATATTAACAATGATAATGATAATGCTATTAATACACCTTATTTGAAGCGGGGTAGCAGGACTTACATTGAGTAAATTTTGTCGTCGAAACCTCAAGTTAAAAACTCAGAAGAATTAGACGTTGCTGACTGGAATCATATAGCAACAAATGACAATTGAACAACTCGAGCGAGGATATGCTAGACGCATGTCAAGTCGGAATATACAACTAACTCGGCTCCCCATAGGAATCTCTGAACTTCGGTGGGAAGAACATTTGAACGGTAATCAAAGGGTTGCAGGTTCGATTCCCGTCAATGACTCAGAATTTTTTCTAAGGTGCTCTTTCTCTCTAATTTGGTGAAGCTTACACACAAAACTTGGTTTTTGTTTTTAACGCAAATAATTTTACATTTATTAAGATTTTGTTAGAGCGACAAATTGCTCAGCTCAGTTTTGCTTTAAATATATCAGTTTTCTTACCTGCAGCAGCTACGGCTGCCATTGCAGACGATGGATAGGCTGCGGCTAAGGGGGCGGGGGCGGGTGCCGGTGCGGGATACGGGTAAGCGTAGTAAGGTGCGGGCGCAGGGGCTGGTGCAGGAGGAGGTGAAGGGACGGTGAAGCTAGAACTATAGCTGGATGGCTGGTAAGCATCATACTGAGATCCGTAGTAAGGAGTGTCAGATCTGGAGGATGCTGATGAGCTGCTTTGGTCCGTGGAAGATGAGGCAACAGGTGCTGGAGGTGGGGCTGGGGCGGGTGCTGCTGCTGCTGCCGGGGCAGGAGCAGGAGCAGGGGCTGGTGAAGGGTATGCCGCCGGTGCGGGTGATGCTGCTGGTGCAGGTGCAGGGGCGGGGGCCGGGGAGGCAGCAGGTGAAGAAGACGCGTAAGGTGTACTTGATCTTGAGTCCGCCGAAGCGCTTGCCGTGTTGTAGGCTAAGCCAAAGGTAGTTGTGGAGCAAAAGGTAATTTCAGAAATTAAAAAATTTCTCTAAGTTTGCAAATACGTTAATAAAAACAACTGTGGGGCAATGGAATTTCTCTAAGGTGAGGAAATCTTACAAGAAGGGTTAGAAAGCATATCCTAAAGGTTCGAAGGTTTATATAGCAATAGCTGTTGCGCAAACTTACCAAAGGAGAGGAAATCTAACGATGGGTTTAGCTGGAGGTTTCGGAAGTGACGGGGACAGCAATGAAAGAAAGGTAACCTGAGAGATTATGAGAGTGATCTCTTTGGAAAGGTTAAAAAAGGGACCTCTTTCTTTCTCTGGACAAGTTAAATTCTTTGTGGCGCAACTTAGCAAAGTCTGTTGTTTGTTGGTTTATGTAAGGTTGAACAAGAGTTATGTTCTATGAATGAATCTAAACCGAAGTAGAGATTGTTTGGAGAATTGTTACCTGTAGCAGTTGACTGTGAATACGCGTCAGTAGCCGTTTGGCTTGCAGCGTAGTTTTGATAATAACCTGTGTTAAAACCAAGAGAGTCTGATCAATAAACTTTCACACGCAATGACAGATATTTTAAAGTCGAATCCTTTGCTTTTGCGCCGCAACTCCGTATTTTGTTGTTTTTTTTTTTATCCTAGCTGGCACTGAGCTCTCGATAAGTTCTTCTGTTGCTTCTTCGAAACGGGTTGCAGAAAAAGCCGCCATTTGGAAAAATCGTGGTTTTTCCCTGCTCATCGTCGATAGACCACTAGTAGAATAGCCAATCAGAATAAGAGATTTGCAATAGACCACTAGTAGAGTTTGTCTAATGAGCGATAAACAGCGAGTAGTGAAACTGCCAGTATTTTTAAACGGAAAACAATGGCGTATTCTTTAAACACTCGTTTTTATCGGTTTAAATTTGGAGGTAGTATACTAGTTGGTTTCCACTAGAACAAATTGACTATTCGTTGTCGTTTTCTATGAATCTAAAAGTCAATACGTTGTTTCGCGCCTCGTTGACTTTTGACTCATAGAAAACTTCACTTCGTAGTCTAATTGTTAAATATTCTGCCAATGGACAACTAACTAACAGTCTCGGTACTACTGCAAGTTAACATTTATTCACCAAAGTGGAGGTAAATGGTGGTGGATATTTGCCGTGCCGTGAAGCTCAGAGGTAAATAGGACTGGATATTTACATAGATAATCTTAGTTAGCCAATCAAAACGCGCGAAAATTGATATTCACTTGTGTGGTAAATACTGATAATCGATAAAGTTCGTCCAAGAACTCCTTTAATCGAAACAGACAAAATACTGGAGAATGTAGAAAAAGAGAAGTTTTCTTCTCTTTAAGAAGAACAGTGCCTACGCATCGGTGGATGCTACCGAGCACTTGCAAATGGGTTCAAGGAAAAGTTACGTCATCAAAGTCCCGGTCTAGATCACCTGGCTGTGCGGCCTTGGACAAAAAGAGGCGAAGTTTTACGGCGCCACCAGCGCAACAACCGGCAGCGTAGGCCAACCAAAAACTTTGTGTTCCTTTTTCATATTCAAGTTAGACCCAGAGCTGTTTAGTGTGTAGACTCTTTATTTAAATAGCGCTAAGAGAGACTGAGAGTTGAATAGACTTACTGGATGTATCGGTAGCAGGGGGTGAAGAAATTACGTCCCTTTTGTCATCTTCGTCTGTTTGGAGGTGTGTAGAAGAAATTATCTGATTACTTTGTGCGATTAGTATATTTGCTTTATTAGATTAAAATAGAGCAGTTTTGCTGTTCAGTAAAGATTCATATTGATTTACTCAGCATTTGTTTTGTGCGTGCCTACGAAAGGGAAAATTCTTTAAAAGATTTGGAACAATTTCTCTATCTTGGCTAATTCGTTTTGTCTTAAACGCCTTTTCTTTATTTGTGTAATAAATAAAAAACAATGAATACGATTGAAAGCACTTAATTTGATGTTGTTCTTTGTATGCTGGCTCCGGTTGTTCAATGGGACTATAGTGACCTATTTATCCAACTGGATGATAATAAATTAAAAGAGCAGTAGCAGCCGTTCAATACCTTATTACTTGTGGTATATGGAGCTTTGCGACTACTTAATAACTGTGAATTGATAACTCGACAAAAGACTTAACAGTCTTGGAGTTTCTTAAAGCGATTAAATATTATCTAACAGATATCTTTTCATCAATCCTTTGTGCTACAGGATTCTGAACTGAAAACGAGCATTCGTAAAAAACGAAGTAATTGCAAAATTCTTGTTCGGCGGCATGCATCTGCAGTTTTATTTTCAAACATTTTGTATTGATGAACCTTCGCTATTAATGACAATCTCTTGTTCTCAGTGTCTGCCATAAGACTGTTTACAAAACACAGCTGGTTAATTGCTCTTGTTTTGCTATGCAAACACTCATACAAACACTCAAAGCTTCATCTCAAAAAAATGATTTCAATCCGCTCCTATTTTGGTTTTTTCTTCCAATTTGGTAAAATGGCCCGTCAGTACCAACTTTGATCTAGGTGCGGCTTTTACGACGGCCCTTTCGTGACCGCGGTGCAGCCATTATTCTTTGTATATAATGAGGTCATTAATGTTTTTTAAAAACATAAAAACCTTACCAACATGGGAAGTCCTTTCAAAACACATTAAAAGTGAGTTTTTAAAGGTTTTCAGTTCTACAAGTTTCCTTTTTGGAAAACTTTAGCTGTGTATACTCTATAACTGAATTCAAACGGTCTGTGGGGGTTTAACAGAGTTTTCACTGTGTAACAAACGTAAGAATACATTAAATTTTGATACCTTGACCGCTAAACTGACGAAGTAAAAGCTCTTCAGAATGGCAATCGAGAATGTCTCTTACCTGAGTCAAACTCTAGTTTCTCAAAATCGTCATCTTTTACGTCTTCCTTATTGTGTTTATTAGCTATAGACAGAGATAGGAGAACAATCTTTACCGAGAACTTGTGATCTAATATTAGAAAAATGCGATTCAGCAAGTCCGGCTTTCTCAAACATGGCAACGAGACCAAAACGACCAAAACCCAGTATTCGTGTTTTTTTATATCTTATGATTAACTTATTTCCATCAGAAGAAGCAATAGCTTCTCGTCTGTTAATTACTGTTAAGATTAAAATCTTAATTTGAGGTTATTTATTAGCGTTAACATTAGAAAGAAAGCGTGTTTGGTGATTGTCATAGTAGTCATTCTTGTCCAACTCCAGCTTTGTCTTCAATTCAATTCAATCGATTATACTATCATAGATCCAGACATAATCTTTACGTCAACTTCGGCACATCCAACATTAATGTAGCTCATTTTTGCTGTAGATTAATGACGGTAAACTTCCAAACTAAGAGTTCACTAGATTTACACAACTGTAGTTCAAACATGAAAGATCCTTCGATAATCAGGCACCTCACAATTGTGATTCGACATAAAGTACTTACCTAGTGCTTGGGCGTTGAGAAACCCTAAAGCGATTAAAATAAAGTATATCCTCATAATATCTTTCTCATAGGCCTACAAAGATCCAGTAAAAAACCCCAAAGTTTTGGCTTCGACGGCCTGCCTTTCTGGTAAAAGGCTAAACAACAGAGCACAAAGAATCTGGTCTGATTAAAAATTAATCACTTGATCAAAAACAATGACTAGTACCAGAGGAGCAACTGAGGGAATCGATTAACAACGGAAAACAATTTGGCTTGTTTTTGGTTTAGAGCCAATCAAAACGCTATTTTTTTTTCATTTACTCTTAAAACAGGAAACCAGGTATTATATCAGTGCAATAACGAGAAATGAGAGTGTATGGAAGATATCCTTCTGTTTAGGCGTTTAACCTGTGATGTTCAGGCACAAATTAGAATACAAGCACTTACATCGAAAAGCAACTTGTCTTTTTGCCCCCGGCCCTATATAGTGAAACTTTGACCAACCTCACAACACACTCTTTACGCCTTTTTATTTTTTTTTCTCTTTACACTGATTGAAAAAAAAACTATATACATACGTACATCGAGATCTGTACCACACCTTTTCATTTGGCCGTTATCTAAAGCTCGCCAGCAAGGGAACTGGGTTAATTCAATAGTATTTTCTAGAATTTGACAGTTCTTTCGGCCAGTACGTGGGTCCAGTTTACAAGTTGTCACTGTAGGCCAGGTCACAAAGCTTACTAGAATCCAGGGAAGACGATACGTCCGACTATATAGCTCCCGCTTTTGTGCCGAAATAAACTGCTCACAAATCTTTATTGTTTAGCAATTAGAAATTTGGTGGTGTCCTGTGCAATATGCCTTATATTGTAGCATGTAATGTTCTGTTTATTTTTATAGATATTGCCGCGCGCCTGAGCGGGAAACTCTCTTGTAATTGAGTAACCATGGCAACACCAATATCCTCACACGTGAAAGATGATCTTCACTGCACACCGTGAAGATAAGATTTTTTAGTAAAAGATAAAACCCTGGTATGTCATCAGTATCTATATAAAGAACTGCCGTAAAGAATGAAACTATTTAATAATTACTCTTCAGACATCCAATTGGCACAGTTGAAGTTCTTAAGCAGGAAGTCTCTCTTGCTGTAATAAGAGGTTTTCTCGGGGCGGGAACCCTATGAAATTTACTATTTATGTCTTTGAGTTTTATTTGTTATTCCTGTGAAACCAGCCTTTGGAGGCAGAACGCAATTCTTCATGAGTGTTTTGACACTTAAAAGATGAAAGGTAAGTCTCTGATTGAAAACAACATATGCTTTAATCTTATTCGTACTTTTAATGTAGTGCTATTATTATCAATATCGTAATAATCATCATTTTTTATTACTAACATTTTGACCCCGTTTGTTTATTCTCCAATTGGAAGGCAGCTCGAGTGAGCGGTTGTTCGAGTTAACCGAGTTTGAGTTAATCAATTTCATATCTTTAGAGAAAACCCTTGGAAATTGGATTTTGTTCGAACTACCAGGGTTTTGTTTTATCCGAGCTCCAATTACGGGGTTTCAAGTGTATCTTCATTGTCTTACTAATCAAAGCATCTTGCAAAGTTAAGAAAAAGTTTCCGTTACTGTTTTTCAGACTTGGCTATACAAGTAAAGGCTTTGTGGAAAGTTCCGTAAGGAAGTTTTCACATGCGAATACATTATAATTCAAAGAGCTTAAACAGAAGTTTACTGACAACGAAATCTCCGCCTTTAAAAGAAGATCAATTTTGCTGAGAAGATGATCTTGAAAAAAGCACAAAATCTCCTCTGTCTGGCAAACTTAAAGCCTTGTGTGGAAAAATTTAGTGCTTATGGCAGCCCGTTTTGTTGGTTAGCAGTGGAAATTAATTTTTCATAGCGAGCTGGTGGGAAGTTCTGGTGTTGTTTGCAACAAGAAGAATCTTAAGTACCCGGGAGGCTGGCACAAAAATGTCGCCCTTATTAGTGACAATCTTGTTGGCTGGACTGTTCCACCCTCTGACAGTAACACCGAAAGGTAATTAGTAATAGTAAACTGTTGATTTAAAGTAACTATTGTTTTGATTTTTCATCCAGTATCGACAAAGCTTTTTGCAAATATTTTCTAACGGCTGTTGGCGTCAGATCAGCGCCCGAGCAGTGGCACCTGTTACTAATCAAACAGTGAACAGTTTTTACCAAACGGCGAGCTTAGCTTTTCAAATTCAGTCGAATTTATCGATGTACACATATTTAAATTAATTTCTTTGTTAGCAAAAGAATAACTCTTTTACTCACTACTTAGATCATAAAGCCCTTTGAATGCAACCGAAATCAATGCAATTCTCTCTTAGTGTACAGAATCAGCAATTATTGTTAGTTATTGTTCTATATCATTGAAGTCAAAACTATTCGCGTTTTCTTGCAAGCAAATTATAACTCAATGTTACAAAAAGAAAAATAAAGAAAGAGCGGAAGGCTTAAAAAAGAATGGGGGCTAACGGCATTTTAGGAAGGCTTGGTTGCTAAGGAGACAATTCTTAGGCCGATTCTCCCTACTTGGATAAATGGGAGAGGCCTCAATCTATTTAAGCACTCTATGGATTTATCGGAATAATCCAGAGCCGAAGACGAGAAGTCTTTAAGTTGAATTTCAGTTTTTTTCCTTCTCTCGATACTGAACTCAGCTATACCTTTTATCTAAGTCTCCCTCTTTCGCTTTCGAGTCAAATTCCCGAAATTAAAGTTTTCGTTATTGGCGGCCAATTTTTCGAAACAAAAGTGGGAAACTGACGTTTTTCACTTTCTAACTGTGGTTTATCGGCACAACAAACCACAGTTTTTTACCAATCACAGCGCGCGTACCATTTGGGTAAATTTAAAACGAACAATAAACAGAACTACCCAAAATAACAGCAATTTAGTAGCTGCATAAACATTATCATCAACTGAAAGAACTTTTCCTGTATGTTAATTTCATTTATTCTTGCCGGCAGCCACAGGCCATCGCGTGCGGTTAAAACAAGCTCCAAAACACCCACTGATTCGTCAAAATGTACCCGAAGTTGCTCTCGGTACGCCAATGGAGTCACCAGGGGGTGAGAAAGTCGCTCTTTTGCCAGATTATATGGACCCTAAGGAACTATATTTGGTCGGTACTGGATTGAGGAATGGAAAAGAGACTTTTGAAGATGATCTAAGCAATGAAGGAAATATACAAGTCAAACCACCAACTAAAAATGTTGCGCACGTTACGAATAAAGGAGCTTCTTCGGCCAATTTCAACCCTCCAAAAACGACAAAAACAGGTGAGATCTGGTTGGCAAAGAAAACAATCTGTTCCCGGCTGTTTTGCCTGTTTTTGCATATGAATTTTGAAGAAGACTAGCCTTGTCGCTTGCAATGCTGCGTTTTTATTAAAAACTAGTCCTCGATTAAAATTTCGTACTTGCCTATGTTTCGATTTGGTAAACCATGCATAGCTGAAAATTACAAAGAAACCGAATCGGGACATCGCGCCTAAACAATATACACCCGGCATGTATGGGTTATCCAAATGAGAACAAAACTCAGGCAAGTATAAACTGTGTACATTGGCGACTCAATAACAACGTACAGGAACTACTCGAATCAAGCTTTGAAAAAAAAAATTAAGGTAGAACAAAAAAAAAAATTCAACTGAAGACTCAGAGCACGATTTGAACAAAGGTTACGATCAAGCTCGTTGTCTCATCACGTAACACATAGCTAGCAGGGTTAAACGTGATTGATTTACTTTGAATACTGGCTTTATATGCATGCCTGCCAGATACATTATTTAGTTCAATGTTATAATTTAACATTATTTTTCAGCTGAATCAGCGCCTGAACAACTTTCAACAAACTCTGCACCACTTCGCATCAACACTGAAGCAAGTTTACAAGGTGAATCATCATATCTTAGGGTACCTCTCTAATGAGAGCTTAGAACGTCGACAGCAAAATTCAAAAATTCAGAAAAAATACACTTGGCATGTTTTTGGAAATAGGTCTCAATTGCGGAAGATCTAAAGGCAACGTCAGTTCATGGTTCATATAACCGACTGGTTACGAAACCATTGTTGTGGGTTTTCGTTTGTTTACTAGTTTATGAAGTCGACAAAATACCAAAGCTTTAGAAAATCATCAAGTAGCAAATTAAAACAAATTCTCACTAACGTTAACACCTGAAGCAAAGAATGTGCACCCTCACGGTTCGTTCAACCTTACAACAAAGCATCTTTGCAGTTTCTTTGTATCGATCAATTTCCTTTGAAATTTGCCGGCTTACAACCAGCCGCCTATATCAACTTTCTATACATTTCTGCGGAGTTTGACATCATTTCATGTGCATGTTTTTCCATAGTCAGCATCTAGGAGCCGTTAGCACCAAACCATCGTTTACTTTTTTATTCTAATGTCGCAAACTGACAGTGAGTTTTGCGAGTTAAAAATGCAATTTTTATTATTTAACTTATGAGGAGCTAAAAGATCTATATATTACTTTTTGGTTAAATAACTTTATACTTTGAAGCCTATTGACCAAATTCTTTAATTTTGTTTCTAAAGCATTGTCGTTGAATGTTGATTTGTTCTCAACTTTCTTGTACATGTTTCTTAGAAAAAGAGACGTAAGGTTAATTAATTGCACGATACGATTTTAATCAACTTTACAACGATGTTAAATTCGTGTATCGTAAAGTGGGTTTTCCATCTAAATTTTTTAAAACTTCAACTTGAGCTTAATCAATTCTCTTCCATTTTCCAGGAAATTTGGAACCTTTCTCAAAAGACTGCCTCGAAGCGCACAATACATTTCGTGCGAAACATGGCGTGCCACCAGTAATTTGGTCCACGGATTTGGCAGAGAGTGCTCAGAAGTGGGCAGACAATCTGGCCTCGACTGACCAGTTACGTCATGACCCTAGACTGGAACATGATGGAATAGGCAAGTTTTGCCTTTTCAGTCCCAGTCAATATCTACTTCCCCCTACCTCATAAATCATACATAAAGGATATTAAGGTGGCTCGAACATATGTCAGAATTTTATCTTCGAGTGAAAATAAGATACTTCACGAGCAAGTTCAGCGAAGAGGAGATAAACTTCATATGTTCGCGCCAACGTGTAGTTTTCTTTTTATTATTTCTATTAGAGGTATGAGTAATAGTGTTGTACACTCTTAAAATATAAATTGTTATTCCCAAGTGACTCAGGCAGAGGCATGTTTTTCAAAAAGGTGTGTAGAGAACGTTTAGCGATCTTGTTAATACAAGAATTATAGCCATTGCATTGCTGCCTCTCGGTTTTACGATAGCTGATTTGTTAGTTTGATTCATGACGTCATTTGTGCACGGCGCAGTTGTTTGCGCTGAAATAAGCAGGAAAAAAAAGATGACGTCAGAAGTAACTTCACTAGTGAGGATGTGGAAAATATGTCACTCATATCTTGGGTGTAGTTTTGTACAATTAATCTATAAGTCGAGTGGCGTATTTTGTAGTAAAATGTCTTACCATATCATATATATCATCATATATATCATATGATAAAAAATAAGATCTTTGGTAATGTTAAAGCCGCTACACACGAGCCGAATTTTTGTCGCGAAGCTCCCGATTTTTTGACGCCGATCATTTATCGAGAAATAAAAGCTGCCACACACGTACCGATTTTATGTCGTGGGCTGCCATGGCAACGGAGTATGATTTCGTACCTACACTTCTTTCACTGTCGCTCTGCTTGTCAACTTGTGAAGCTGGAATCTATTACAATTCGTAATTTCAACCCTTGCTTTTGCTTTCTTGTTTCTATTGCTGTGTCGTTTGAGGTGATATCGTAGGGACACGGCCTCGCTTGCCACGCTTCGACAAGATCTTTTTCTAAAGTCCTTATAGCGTACTATTATTTCTGAACACTGCAACTTCCTCACCTACGCTAATACGGCTGTTGTCGCCATCTTTATCTTCCCACGTGATGTAATCGGCTCCGTGATTGGTTAAACCAAGTTCTGTTCCCGATAATTTGTCTGAATCCGCCACACACGTACCAATTTTTTTATCGGCCAACTCTTTAAAATCAAACACGCACAATCTCTGTTCCCGACAAAAAATCTTGTCTGAAACTTGTCGGGAACTACCACCCATGAGCCGATGTTTTACCGTCGTCAAAAAATCGGGTGCTTCACGACAAAAAATCGGCTTATGTGTAGCGGCCTTAAAATGTGAAGTGATCAATCAAAGAAAAGCATTACAGCAAACTTCTCGTAATGTAATTTATGAAAGGTATGGATCTAATTCGAGAAACTCTAGCAAATTGTCATTTAGGACTTCAAGGGTTGAGAGCATCGTTCCATAAACTGGTGTTCAGGGTTATCTTTTTAGATTTTCATTATTCATCGTAAAGACAGTTCAGGAAATACGGTTTGGGAGTAAGATGGTACTTCAAAGCTGGAATGAACTGACCAGTAAGGTTTAGTTTTTAATTTAGTGTTTATTGGCATTTTGGAAGTATGCAGTGAAAACCCTAATTCTAGATTACTTTTTTTCAGGTGAAAATTTGGCGTTTTTTACACCGCCTGTCGAGAAATGCCAAGGGGAAAGTGTGAACAATTGCGTCGAGTGCCGCGAGATGGTACGAAGATGGTATGAAGAAAAGAAAGCTTTTGACTTTGATAAAGGATCAGGAATAAAGCCAAATTCCATCACCAAGCATTTCACCCAAATGGTGTGGGCGGATACCGCTGAGATTGGAGTGGGAACAGCAGTTGGCCATAAATACGGCTTCATAACAGTGGCAAGGTACCGTCCCGGAGGGAACAAACCGGGAATGTTTTTAAAAGATGTTCCACCCGAGGGAGGTTAGTATTGAATTCTCACTAGGGGTGGGTGAGGAGAACAATTTATTAGAAATACAGCTTCCAATGCATTTAAAACGGTTCAGAACTCAAAGGAATATATAAAAATGTCTCTTGTTGGTCCTCCTTTAGGGAATACCGTTAATGTGTCCAACTTGTTTCATTCACCTTCGGTAACACATTAGCTATAGTAGTAATAGATCAGTAGCTTTATTGAGGGCGTACAGGTACAAGTAGAACAAAAAGTGCTCTTATAGAGAAACCTACTTGGTTCTAATTATTGAGTGAAAATATTCACATTAAAACACTTAAAACGTTCAAGGCTCTAACTTAAAAAGAAATACATACTTTATTTAAACACATTAAAAAAAACAGATTGCATTCATAGAGGCTATTTACACTTTGTTGGTAAGAATATAAAATATATATCTAGGACCTTTGGTTTGGGATAAAACTGATTGACAGAATAAATGCACAATGAGTCTATTTTATCTGCCCAATAACTTTTGAGATTTTGGCTCCATTTAAACCCATGTTCAGTTCAGATTTTTATCTTCTCGATCCTCTTAAACACATTACAGCAGATTTAAAGCATCGTGCTTTACCCAAGCAACTACAATGCAAAATAACAAGACAAACCATTACTACGTCAACTACTAGTAATACTAGCAATATTTGCGATACTAGCAAAGAGGTGCAAGGGCGACTTCAGAGAACTGCCTTATATAACTGAGCCCCTACTGCATGCTTGCTGTGCGCGTACGTGTAGGGCTTGTTTTTCGCTAAAGGCCTTTGAGCTGAGTTTGGGTGTTTTCTAGTTTAAAGTTCTGCTATAGTGTTGTTGCAGATATTTTGGTTTGTTTATTTTTACATTGAAATGTAAGGAAGCATTATGCCTTCCAATCAAATATTAGGCTCAGTTAAGGCGTGAGTACACTCTGTTTGCAACGCAATCAATTCTGGTTGAAGGAGAGCAAATCTGTGAAACTGAGATTTAGTCCAGACTTCAATTAACAACCATGACGCTATTGTAGGACCCGAGTTATCAAAATAAATAGAGTTTCGATTTAATATTGTTGTTTTTAAACAGCAACGGCAGCTAAAAAAAGAAACGGTAAAAAGAAAAAAAATACTGAACATTTGCAAATTGTTTGCCCAACAATGCTGTGACGTAAATTAATCAGTTCATTTATCTCTTCTCTGTCATTTGCTACCCTGTGTTATGTACAATTGTGGACACCTTAGCCTCTAAATCGCTCGCGCTAATTTTGAGGGTTTTTTTTAACCTTCGATTCAAAAGTCAGTTGTGATCAAAAGAGTAAATTTGGGCTTTTCTTTCCGTGTCGTTTAGGTCTGCTGTCATCTTTTCCGTCTGCGCTCTCGCAATCATCCAACGAAACCACACTCACCAAGATGGCACCACCGGGCTTGAAACATCCGAGTGAAAGAGTGTCTTGGGTGCCTAACAAAGAACCACTAGTTTTCAGTAGCGTGAAAAACGTTCCCAACGACAGACCTAACAACAGGCCCCTACAGGGTACCAACAGCCGGCCCCTACAGGGTATCAACAGCCGGCCCCTACAGGGTATCAAGGGCAGGCCCCTACAGGGTATCAAGGGCAGGCCCCTACAGGGTATCAATAGTAAGCCCCTACAGGGTATCAACAGCAGGCCCCTACATGGTATCAAGGGTAGGCCCCTACAGGGTATTAAAGGCAAGCCCCTACAAGGTATCAACAGCCGGCCCCTACAGGGTATCGAGGGCAGGCCCCTTCAGGATATCAAGGGCATGCCCGCACAGGGTAGCAACAGCAGGCCCGTACAGGGTATCAACAGCCAGCCCCAACAGGGTATCAAGGGCAGGCCCCTACAAGATATCAAGGGCAGACCCTCACAGGGTATCAACAGCAGGCCCCTACAGATGAGCAATGGAGCTAACTCACCGAAGGGATCTGAAGGAACCTTGAAAGGAGTCACAACTATAGACAATATGTCAGGAACATTGAAAAAATCTACTTTAAAGGTATTTCAATTTTTTTGTTTTGCAACAAAAACTCATAGAGCCAGTTCTGGGGATTTAAGGCATGGTAGAAGGAGTGTTAGTTTTAAAATTTCATAAGTCTGGTATAGGGTCAGGGTTTTGTGTTTAGGGCGGCACACCCCTACCCTAACATGTTCATCTCCCCCGCCTTCCTCGGACGCTGTTCCTCTTACCCCCAAGGGGAAGTTCTAAGAGCGTCTGTTCTTTCAGTAAGTTGCTTGTACGAGAGCAAAACAACGTTTAAATACCTGTTTAGCCCGATTGATAAACCAGTTTCAATACTAGACTGTTTTACGTTATTTAATTTGCATTGTCCTCAAAAATTCACAAGAATGATAATTTTTATTCGCATTTAAAGAAAAAATCAAATGCAGCTGCTTCCGCTGGCGGCTCGATCAAATCAGCAAAGAAAAACTCTTCGCAGACTTCCACGCATGGGTTTGTTCACACTGTTCATGCCGCTGATGGATCGTTGGCTCAGGTTTATCTGACTAAGAATGGCGAACACGCTGGAATTGTATTCCGAGACAAGATTTACCACGGTGAGTTAAATGCTGACCGCGGGCGTTGCAAGATAACTAATCTTGCCCTCTCAAAGGCCAATCAGATTGCACTATTCTGTCTGGCCTGGTCATGAAATAAAACTTTATGTTTGTGCAAAGTTGGTTTGTTAGTGTACAGTTGTTGACGATGGCAAAAGCCGAAGTTACCAAAAAAAATTGATTTGATTAAATGCGTTTTTTTTTTATCATCAGTTGGATAAAACACTCCCTTTACACCAAACAAGAAAAGTAAGCCAACTTTCAGAAAGTTTCTATTTTTGAAACGAGCCGGTATCCGCTTTCTATCACTCAAGCGTTTCATTTTACGCCATTTGCTACAATTTTCAGAAAGGAATTCTATTTACCAGAAAAAAAACGAAAATCTATCTTAACTTTTAATGTTTGTCTAGCTACACTTTTTTTATTAAGAACACACTTAATAAGAACAGTGAGGCTCAAATCGCCCGAAAAATAAGAACAAATTAAGAACAATTTGAGGCTGAACTGAAAATTAAAAAAAAAATAGCAAAATGAGCGTGGCAAGCAGTCATCACACAGAGCATCACACGTATCAACAAATATGGAAGCGCGCGCATACCATATATGGAAGAAACCGGGCAACGAGAAAACGACATTTTTTGTATGTTAATTTATTGATATGAAGTCGATTTTTAACCATAAAAGAATATATTGCAGTTAAGAACAAAATAAGAACATTTTGAGCTTCAAATTGTTGGAAAAAAATAAAAACATTGAACCTGGGTAAAATTTTACTGGTTCTTAATAAAAAAAAAAAAAGTGTATTTGAATTAAAATTAGTTGTTCCAAAATAATCATTTTCGAAGTATGGCCCCTTGTAGCTTTCCTGTGTGAAATATGTAAAATCATACCAAATTACTTTGAGACATTTTGCTCTTTTAGAAGGAAGATAGTGAGTAAACACTGCGTGATTTGCTAGATT
>JAOBRD020369193.1:0-15570 GCA_027575215.2 Hydrozoanthus sils
ACAATTACCATTTGGCCCCCCCCCCCCCCAATAATATTTTGCTTCTGCCGCCCATGTCTCCCACAATAGCCCGGTTTCCTCGCTTTGAGTCATTTTTTAAAACCCTTTCACGCCCAAGCTTTTGGGTTGAGGATACTCGCGTTATAAATCTAAACTTTGATTATTTTCGTTCTATAGCATGCTAACATAACCCTATCTGTGCGGTGTCCTCTCCCTGCGAGCTTTAAGGGGGCACGCCCAAGCTTTTGGGTTGTGGATACTCGCGTTTTCAAACTCCAAATTTTAATCACTTTCGTTATACAAACTTTTGCAATAATCTACAATTTAAAACAATTTTTTCAGATGCACTATCCCGGTAGCAACCCGCCATTGACCCTTCTTAGCTTTGTAAACAAAATATATAGTTTTGAGTCATTTTGGCAAGTTTCTGCGGCCGCGTGAAGTTAGCGTGTTTGACTCGTAACCCTCGGGCCGTGAGTTCAAATTTCAATCAGGCTATTTCTGTATCATGTATTATTACCAGCTTTTGAATGGGTTAATATGTTGTCATGGGAATTAAAACTCAGCCGTTTAACTCTACCAAAAACGGAGATAACCACTTGTTGAATCAACAAATAAACTTAGAAAATGACTTAGCTTTTTAGCTTACCAAACCGTCCCGTTGTATGGTCTACCATCGGGCCAGTGCCTTTGCTTGGTGTTTTTCCCATGCGCTGGGTCCAATCGAAATTATCCGCTGCTCCTTTTACGTTATGCCAGCCACAGGTGTCCCCATCAAAAGTACAATCGTCTGGACCTAACATGTACAGAAAAGTCATAAAACGGTATTTAGGGAATTTCTTGCTTGATTATAGATAAATGTCTATTTCAACTTACTTCGAAGTGAAGGGTTAGTCGCATTGTTCAACTTCTGCCATACAGGAGCGCAAAAAACCTCAACAAAAGTACAATCAACTGCAAAATTTGGACTTCTCTTTGCTTTTTATTCCCCTTTGAGTTTTCACAGCCTAGAAGTTTTTGAGTGGCTGCACTAATTAATGACACTATACACGACTAAAGAATCGTTTCGAAAGTAGAATGTTCCTTCTAAATTATCTTTAGAAAATAATATTGCCAACATTGATTTGACTACTTGTAGCGTTTCTCGCTGTGTGTAAACTATTGTTCACTGAAGGTTGCTTTGAGAACGGTGGTCATATTACCTAGCGTCTTTTGACTCGTATGTAAAAAATAGTCCTCAATATTGAACTCATTATCTGTAATTGATAACTTTTAGATTAATTAATGTAGATGCAATGACGTTATGATACGATCTTCGCAATTGCTTAAATTGATTTAACAACCGCAAAAATCGTATCATAACCTCATTGCATAAAACCGCAGTACAGACCATTATAATTATTGTACAGCCTCAAATGGCATAAGTGGACCCAATAGAATTGACCTGCTCCCAGCAGATGTGGCTTTATAGCTCAGTTGATTAGAGCACTGCACCGGTATCGCAGAAGTCACGGGTTCGAATCCCGTTGGAACGATAATTTTTTTCAGGTTTCTCTTTTGCAATTGCTTAGATTTTGCTCACAACCGCGAAGATCGTATCATAACGCCATTGCGTATAACTGCAGTATAAATCATAACAATAGAATAGCATAAATATACGTTCTCTCTTACCATCATGTGGTGAGGGTGTGGTTGGTCGATCAGGAATCCGTGTGGTTACCCCTAGCCAAAAATATGAGATTTAGAATCTGGCTATGCACTTAAAACAAACTGTACGTGAATCAGTTGAGTGGATAAATACACATATTAAATTTTCAACATCGAATATTGCGTTTCTAGCATTCTGATTGGTTCACTCAATCTTGGATATCAGCTTATATACCGAATTGACCATATATGGAAACTGACTGATTAACTAACCTTCAAACATTTTTTTTAGAATCTTAGAAACTCGAAGAAGCCTTTTTTTATTGTTGTTGGGTTTGTTGAAGGGTTGTATAGTCTTTAGCAGTCATACATTGCTTACCCTTGCATTTATAAAGAAGATCCGCTTGCTTGACGTCGTGCGGGATCATACCAATTCGCTGACCAAGCTGAATGACCGAGGGGTCTTTTGGACGAATTGTTATTTTTCCTTTACCGAAGGCTGTGCTTGAGTAATGCATCACCGAGATGAAGTCATATTCCACCCCAAGTGAGTCGATTTGCGTGCGATTGTACCTCCTGAAGTTGTGTTTCTTTTCTACAAAATGAAACATTCAAAGTCTAGATTTTTAAGAACTTACAAGAGTTGAGAGCTTACGAGAAAAGAAAAAATTTCAACTTATCATAAGTTGTAATATATATATATAATTTTTAAATATAAAACTTTTGCTTGTAAAGAAACCTTTAACCTTACACATTTCTCTTTTCATTCAGTGAGTCAAATTATACTGGTATATGTAAACGCTTAGAAGTAAAATCGATTTCATCTTTTCGGGTCTCATTAGTTTATGACTTGTTAACTCTTTTAGTATTAATCTAACATTCATAAATAACAAATATTTAATTCAGAGGATGTATTATTTCAAAAAAACCTTTTTGGCTACAATTCAAGAGTTATCGAGCAAAATCATCAGTTATCACACTTACTTCTCACAATTATATACTTCGGTATATCAATTCAGTAATTTAGTTACTATAGAAGAGTTAAGAGATCAAAGATAATTTCCATTATTTTCTAATTTAGCAGCACTTTCTTGAAAAAAGAAAATTCAGTTTTCAACAACATCCACTCCAATCTATATAGAAATATCCAAATTGTCTAAAGACCGAAACGATAATGTATTAAACTGATATCGATTCGAGAGCATTCTCCCAAACGGGACAAAAAGCTAAAGGAAGATCAAGGAAGCTTTTTTGTCGCTTTGCATGTAAGCAATACAAAAAAGAATACCTTCTGGAATATTTTCCCAAATAATTTCCACGTTGTCGTCTCTATCAGGTCGGCTTTGCTCATGCCAGAAGCCCATTGCATGACCTGTGTGATATTTTTCAGTTAGCCTGGAGGAATGCTGGTGAATATAATTTTCTTAAAAATGGTTCAGAAGATATCTTTACCAGAAGTTAAATAATTTCCTTCACGTTTCCATAATAAACTATTTTCCAATCATCTCTATTTACCATTTTTCCGCTAGAGTTAATACAAAGATTTAGTTTAACAGGGATTTTTTAACCAAAGACATCAAAATTTATATTTAGGCGTTGATTAATCTACTTTTGATTAGGGGATCATCATTTACTGATGTATGAAATATGAGAAAAAAAGGAAATTGATGCAATCCTGTTCTTTCTGAAAATGATTGCAGCTAATCAGTTAGGACGTTCTGGAATTTCCGTAAAAAAACTGAAATACAATTTAAAAACATTTTAAAATACTTAATAGTTACTTACCAGCAGCCACTTATGAGTACCAACCAATTACATGTACCACAATACCTGTTGACTACCAGCCACTCTTCAGTACCTACCAGTCTCATGTACCTCAGGACCTGTTGTTAATATCATCCACTCTTTAGTACCTACCAATCTCATGTACCGCAGTACAGTACCTCTTGACTACCAGCCACTCATCAGTACCTACCAGTCTCATGTACCTCAGGACCTGTTGTTAATACCAGCCACTCTTCAGTACCTACCAGTCTCATGTACCTCAGGACCTGTTGTTAACACCATCCACTCTTTAGTACCTACCAATCTCATGTACCGCAGTACAGTACCTCTTGACCAACAGCCACTCTTCCGTACCTACTAATGGTGCCTGTTGACCAGCAACCGATCTTCAGTATATACCAATCTCATGTACCACTGTACCTGTTGACCACCAGCCACTCTTAAGTACCTACCAGTCTCATATTCCACTGTACTTATTGACTACCAGCCACTCTTCAAAACCTACCAATTTCATGTACAACTGTGCCTGTTGACCAACAACCGCTCTTTAGTGAGATTTGCTGCTTTCCCCCGCGTCGACCAACGTAAGACCAACATCTTAATGGAAGATGATGTCATCAATCAGTTGATATTATATCAAAAGTGTACTTTGAATTGCATCACCTGATCACCGTAAAAGTTAAACGAATACAATCATTTTCTTTTAAAAGCTTTAGAACAAGACCATATCTGGTCTAGCAGGGGAGTACGTTTCGTTACTCTCATTCGAAACTCTCATTCGTCTTAAAGTACATATGAAGTGAAAATTTGTATTACTTCAGTGGATAGACCTTGCTAAATGAGGAACAGCGGTGAACACCTTTTTCAAAATCTTTCATGGTTCTTGAGATATTAAGAATGGAAGTTTTCAACTGATGACGTCACAAGTGATTCCGAAAATTTTCCTTTTTTTCAAAAAATCTGCTGCCAATCCATAACCTTTGGATGAGTTTAAGCCAAACCTGGACTGATGACCTATGAACCTCAAAAAACAAAACCAACTAATAAAAGCTTGGATTAATGTTCACCTACCCTGATCCAATGAAGAACTCTAGGTAGTCATTTTCTGTTGTCCTTTTTACAAACTTCAAACAAGAGCTCTGCTCCCATTCTTTAAATGCACTGGCGATTGCTTCTCTGGCTTTGGGAATTGCCTCTGGTGGATTGCAGTTATTATAGAGGATCAAAATGAGTAGATTATGATTTAAAACATTTAGTTTTAGTTCTAGTTTTTTTATTTTCAATCTTTTAATTAAGGTCAATTTCTTTCGATTTTCCGCTCTTGTCTGTACTAATTTGTTACTGGTATAGTGATGGCGCTAAATCTATGTACAGCTATTTTGTCATTACTTTAAACAGAGGAACCTGTTCCATGTAAAAAAGAACAAATGCTTTCTTTCAATAATTATAAAGATATTGCTGGTCACAGTTTAGCGAAGCGTTAAAGATATTCATAACTGATATAGCCGATTTAGTTTGGCTTGTTTTAAAATCATTTTAGCTGTATGTAAATATTTTGAAAGAATTTCTTTTGTGCTGATCAAAAAATGCTAGTGGTAAACGGCCATTGTAGTCGTGCTCAAAGAAAGCCGGCTGTTTACATGCTACATTTGCATTTCAATAGCTTCGTTCCCCCTTCTTAGAGAAAAAAATATTTTGTAAGGTAACGACTATGGAAGTAATCACGTTGGACAATTTAACAAATATAGTTTTCTCAATCTATCTATTTTATTCTATTTCATTTGATTATTTTTCTATAGGTCAACCAATATTCAGTTAGTTTTCCCAGTTTCGTCGGAGATTTAGTACTAAAGTAGAACAATAAATTTAAGCGTTTGCTGTATATTTCTTGATTTTCCGATTTGGCACTAAGGCTCTTCATAATCTTTTTCATCTCCAATTGCCCTTAATGAGATCACAAGTTTATTTGATTGCAGTAGATAAGCCTAACGTTTCAGCAAGCAACGTTTCAACGTTAATGTAGATCTATCTTTTGACGAAAAATTGTTGATCTTTTGAGACAGAATTTTCAGTTCAAGTTTCATCTTTAGTGGTACTATTAAGTATAAATTTATAACAGTTTTTATATTGTGGAATGATGTTCCACCATTAAAGAGCTGCAAAAACGTTTTCTTTTTTACAAGAGCAATTCACTGACTTGAACGAAAGTAGTTCTTGAAAAATTGTGTGCGAAGGGTGCGAACAGGCTTGTAATGCTTCACAAAGCTGAACTGCATAGCATACCGAGATCAGTGGTGATAGTGTAAGGGACCTTTCGTGTCGTCCATAGTCTATTCGGATCCTTTACAATTCCTCGTGCTATGCGAGGAAGCCGGGAGGTTGGGTCCCCCAGAAAATCTAGAGACCGCTGTTGGGATGAAGTGAGTTTTATGTCACCTTCATAGAGATCTTCTGAGTTTTCTGAAAAACAAATAAGAAACGTGGTTATTTTAAATCGGTCAACCTAATGTTTTGTTATCGACCAGAGACATCGGTAGAAGAGATGTTAAATTCACACAAGACGGGTCGGGTGTTTTCTTTCCATAATTCTTAATTTTCACTGCAGCATTTTAATTCTAGATCCTAACAATCTGATATTCAACATTTTCTTGCTTCTAAGAAGAGTAGCATTAATAACTCAGTGGTTAAAAAATATTGCATTCATTTCCTTATCAATCTTTTACTTAAACTGATTTACACCTAAGTGCAAACCACGAAAATTGAAACTAATATAAACAACAACAAATTTTTAGTTTTTCGTTAGGCACACATCTTATGGCCATTTATTAAAGTCCTTTACGAGCACGGGTGAAATTGGTACCCGTACTGTTTTTATCCGAGCCGTACCAAAGTTTCACGTATTGCAAAAGAAGCTCAAAAATGCAGTAGTCTCAGCAAGGGTAAAATTGGTAAACCTGTACGGCTATTAATCTTTATCTGAGTCGTATCAAAATTTTGTACAGTGTAAACGGGGCTTAAGGAAAGACGAATTTTCTAACACGAGAGATTTCGTATATTGCTGTAAAATTTTTGTACACATTGACAATTCGTATTGCAAAAGATTACCTTCAGTCTCAAATGCAACGGCAGCAGAAACAAGGAGTAACAGAGTAAAGACCAACCGGATGCCTTCCATCTTCGTCAGGGCAGTAGCAATGATAAGTGCAGACTTGACGTCCTGTTAATTTTCTTTTAATAGTTGACGCATCGGTTCAGCTGTTCTTTTGAAACGGCGGGCTGTTTAAACATAAGAGCAGATCGTACACAACGCTAGAAAAACTGTTTGCTTCCTTATTGTTCTATCGCCTTTGAAATGTATTACATGCGCATTTAAAATTATCTGAGGCAACTTTATACGAGAAATTGAAAGGGACTGAGACGAATTAGTTTCAGACCAACATCCCCTCCCCCGGGGGGGAGGGGAGGGGGGGACGCTGCTCCAGGGTTGCATGGGTAGCCCGAGGTCCGAGATAACCGCCGTCGGAAAAGTCCCAAAAATACCCTAAAAATGCCTCTCGGTTTGAAAATTACCCTAAAAATACCAATTTAAAACTGTCATTTTTTTCTAACTAGCTACCGGGTAGGCGCTAAGTCCCCTAGCGTTGCGCTGAACGCGATATGCAGTAAATAAAGGCGCGCGGTATTGCAAGCAGTCTAATAGGTTTCAGTCCTTAAAAATACTAGGCTCTTGATTGAACACCGGCTCTCCTAAAAAAAAAAAACCGGACTGACTATTTTTGACCCCATATAATACGACGTTCATACCTACCACTCCAATATATGTAGTGCCCCTCCCCCCGGGCTATTGTCTTCTTTAATTCCAACAAATTTGGTAGTCATATGGCCCAGCATCGGGGTTACATCATACATGTCACTGAAAACTGTATTATTAACTATATTTTGCTGCAAATTACGTCTCTCAAACTCATTTAATTTCCTTTATACTTAAAGTTGTCGCATTTAAAATCGAGACGCCTAATTCGTCAAGACATCTCTTGTACAAACACGGCCATTTTAACACACTTGTATTGTATATTGATCCTAGATGAAAGTTTAATTTGATGTCGATCCACTTATTGACGGTAAATTGCCCGTAAGAACTCGACAAACAACTTTGCTGGTCCAGACCTAGTTTCTAAATAGTTTTATTCATAATTGCATGCAGAAGTAATGGTAAGTACGGACTTAAAGTCGTATTATTTTGCTTCTGATAGTTGGTCACAAGCTCAACTGTTCTTTTGAAACGAAGGCTGTCCAAACACAAGAGCAGAAAGGAGACGATGCCATAAAAACTGGCTGCCACGTTATAATCTATCTACGACTTAAGATAATCTCTCCTTTTCTTCTTAACACTATATAACTTGATAGTGGTAGTGTCAGTAATTGAGATAAGTGGCACCAAGAATAACGGGCTTTATTCATAATTGCAGAAGAAATGATAAGTACGGACTTGAGATCAATTTACTTTGCTTCTCATAGTTGGTCAAAAGTTCAGCTGTTCTTTTGAAACTATAGTATACGGCTGTCCAAACACAAGAGCAGAAGAAAAGACTGCCTCCTTATATTGTTCTACTGCCTTTGATCTGAATCGTCTGACCTTAGACGACTTAATGCGAGAAACTGAAAGGGACTGAGACGAATACCGTCTTCTTCCTCTAGGGCAAAAGATCCCGCAGGAGGGAGGAGGGTACTCCCTATATTGGGGTGGTAGGTGTGACTGTCGAATTTTTTAGGGGTCAAAATTGTCAGTGTGGTATTTTTTAAGGTTTGTTAAAGGACACCCTGTGTTATTTAAACCAAAAGCCCGGTGTTTTAGGGTTGAAAAACGCGAAACTATTAGACTGCTTGCAGTTCCGTTTTTTAGCAGACATGAGTACTAAACAAGAAGTTAAAACAAAAGGTCCCGTTACGCGAGCGCCTTTATTCACTACGTTCGGTGCAACATGAGGGGACTTTGTACCGACCCGTTAGCTATCCAGGGAAAAAATGTCAACTTTCAATAGGTATTCTTTAGGGTAATTTTTAAACCGTGTGGTATTTTTTTACGGTGGAAAATTCTTATTCCTTGTTTTTTTAGGGTATTTTGGGGACTTTTCCGACGGTTATCACTACGCTTTTAACCCCCAAGTAGTCCCCCCCCGGGTAAAAGACGCGACAAATTTGGTTGTCATATGGCCCAGCAACGAGGTTAGACTGCATATGTCACTGAAAACTGTATTTTAATGTATATTTTGCCGCAAAATTCGTCTCTTAAATTCATTTCCTTATATACCTGTCGCACTTAAAATAGAGACGCATAAATCGTCCTGACGTCTCTTGGACAAACACAGCCATTTTAACACACTTATATTGTATATTGATCCAAGATGAGAGTTTAATTTTGATGTCGATCCACTCGTTGACGGTAAATTGCCCGTAAGGACTCGACGAAACAGCTTTGCTCATCCTGACCTAGTTTGTAAATAGTTTGTTTATATAAAATATGTTCGATTTTAAATCAGCCAATTTTCGTTTAGCCTTTAATTTGTTGTTCGTGAATATAATGGAGAGCAGGTTATAGAGGCTCTAAACCAAGCATTGAACTATGACTTGGCACTGGATGGGCTATAACTCAACCATGGCCAATGATTTTGAGGAGAATGTACTTCATGTAATAAACAGACTTCAGTATATATATAATAGCGATTTATTCAGCAATTTTGTCTTTCGACGGATTATGTTAAGAAATGTAACTATATCCGGTGAGATGGTGAAAAATTCGAAAAAATTTCTTTTGGATTGATAGAAAAATTACGCATTTCAGGAGATCTTAGAAAATTCAAAATTTTTCGAGGAGCATGTCTCCGCGCGGCCGGACCCCCTAGAAATCTAGCACTTTCGGCGCTCGTGCCCTTGCGCTACGCGCGAGCTTAGCCCCTCCAATGCCGAATATACTCCGCGGTCCCTGAGGGCGTTTTACAGTGGCCTGAGTCCGACTTAGAGAATCTCTCCCCCTCTTCTCAACACTATAACTTTATATTTTCCACCACAAGTAATTGAGGTAAGTGGCATCGACGATGACGAGCTTTTATTCATAAGTGCAGAAGTAATGATAAGTACGGACTTGAGGTCGATTTACTTTGCTTCTCATAGTTGGCTACAAAGTCAGCTGTTCTTTTGAAACGCACGGCTGTTCAAACACAAGAGCAGAAAGTAGACGACGCCATAAGAACTGACTGCCTCCTTATTGTTCCATCTTTGAACTTAGAGAATCTCTTCCCCCTATTTTTAACATCATGATTTTATAGTTTCTACCACTACTGGTAGGGTCAGTGAGTGAGATAATTGGCACTAAGGACGACTAGTCTTTGCCGAACAGTCGAACAGAGAAGTGTTGGAAAAGCCCTTAGATCTACAAAAATACCAATGACAAAATGTGCTTCAATGGCACGTTAAGTTTGGATGTATTAACTAAACTTATTTTTGGCTTAAAATCGTAGCAGAAACAAACAAGTTGTAAAACTTCTGCGCGAAAACTTCGCTTGCTAAAACCTTGCCGCTGCTCATGTGGCGACGTGTCGAGAAGTTAGAGATTGATCAACAATATGAGCCCGGTTTAATATTTCTAAAAGTCTTTTCAGTCATAAAATTGAAAGAAAAGGTTTATTAATAATACTTATTTTTAGGTAAGAAAATACTTTCTGAATCTTTTTTAAACCTGCATTTTTAAAATAGTAACGAAAAATTAATACAGCCCCCCCCAATAATTTTTAACTTCTTATCGCAAACAACATTAGAACCCTTCATAATACCCTTGAGGATAAAGTCAGCTTGAAGAAAGGAAAGTCTTCCTAATCAAAAGCTGTAATTTCCCACAACTTGTATGATTCGAAATTCTGGCGCTAAAAATTGTCGTTTCAATGTTTCGAATATGTTGTGGAATTTGAATCAAGGAAATCGTGATTTTCAAGTCATTGCTCTTTCGTTAAAGGTTTTTGTTTTGTTCAATAAGTTTCTAATAACGGGACTACAGATATTATTTTGTTCGGTCTAAGCCATCATTTCTTGAGATTCGACTCCAAACCGTCTGATCATGAAGTCAAAGTTGTTTCTTGTACATTTCTCAACAACTCACTCGGCCATATCATGTTGAGACAACGGCTTTTGCAGAGATGCCAGCTCTCCCGCATTTTGCGGGAGACTTACACATTTTCGTTTATTCTCCCGCTCTCCCGCATTTTATAGAAATCTCCCGCATTTTTAAAGAAAATTTAGATAAATAAAAGTATACAAGAACAACAATAAGCTGTTCGTTTTGTTCCTCACTCATGAAAGACAATGCAACTATGAGCAGTGTTCTGTTTTACTATCGTGTATTAGGCGTCCATTCCTGAAGGTTAAATAAAGAAGGACTATCCAAACAGTTATATGTATAAAAAGGCCACATAAGAGATATGATGCGGGCAACGTAAACAGTACACAATAAAACTTCTAGCCCCCCAAAAAATCTCCCGCATTTTGAAGTTCGAGGGTTGGCATCTCTGCTTTTGGCAGGTTTGATGATTATGTTTGTAATATAAATCTAAATGAGACAACTACTGAAGAAGATGTAGAGTCGAATACCAACTATTGCTGCCGATCTGTATGAGATGTCAGCTGAAATGTTACTGTTAATTTCGTTGTGTAATTGTTTCACACTGCCTCAATAAATTGTGGCCATTTTGATTGTTGTTGCAATAACTTGTTGGCAGCTGTTGTTAATTCTAATACATTTGCTTACACTTTGGGCAAATCCACTGCATTCCGAATTGACCCAAGGGGTCCTTTGTTTAGCATGAAGAGGTGTTGAGCGTTTTTATTAGTACGCAGCATAGAGCTGTTGTGGTTAAATTTTATCCTTGGTTTAAAATTTTATTTACCTTTGATATCCCATATTTTGATGTATGATAATGAGTTTTAAACAAAGGAAAACAAAATTCAAATGAGGGACAAAATTAAACCCATGTAGCAACGTGTCAAATATGTATTTGAAAAACTTGTATAGAAACAGCCGAAAACAAGCCTGGTCTCCATGTGATCTGTAACGACACACATAAGTACACACTTTTTTTTTATAAGAACAATTTTATAAGAACGAGACTCAGGTTGGCCGAAAATTTAGAACAATTTAAGTACAAACTCAAGCTGAGCCACTCAAAAAAGTGAAATTGTTTCTAGTTGAAACTTTACCAAATCTTGGAGTTTACGCTCGCACCAACAGAAGCGCACCGTTTCTCATTTATTATTGTCTATCATTGTCCCATGAATGATACATGTATTCGTGGCACTTAAAAGGTTCCTCGTCCGATCACGACACTAGTTTCAACAGTTGCACATGTAAACCTTTTTGTTTTGATTTCTCATCA
Organism: Hydrozoanthus sils; assembly: GCA_027575215.2. Taxonomy (NCBI): domain Eukaryota; kingdom Metazoa; phylum Cnidaria; class Anthozoa; order Zoantharia; family Hydrozoanthidae; genus Hydrozoanthus; species Hydrozoanthus sils. Next base: position 11,856 of record JAOBRD020369193.1, read on the forward strand.
CTCATAGAAATAAGAACAATTCAAGAACAATATGAGGCTGAAATTGCCGAAAAATTAAGAACAATGAGCCTCGGCAAAATTTACTGGTTCTTTTTAAAAAAAAGCGTGTAAAGAAATTTTCTTACTTCATAAAATTCGTTTAATTTCTTGCTACAGCTAGGTAGCTTTTTAAGTTCTCATTTGGTAGTATGAATGAATATATTCCAGAAAAGAACCGGTTTAGTTGATGGACGTATAACCATAGACCGAAAACTGTTTTACATAATCATCACCATCATCGTATACACACCATCACCATCATCGTTTACACATCATCACCATCATCATATACACGCCATCACCATCATCATATACACATCATCACCATCACCATATATACATCACCATCATCATATACACCTCATCACCATCATCATATACACATCATCATCATTATATATACACACCATCACCTTGACAATCGTTTTTTTATGAATTTATGAAAATATCCGATCAGACGGTCAAAGCCTAAACATCAGCAATAACTCAACTCTGTTCAAACCTACTACATCAAGTAACAATTCTCAGCTATTTACATGAGTTTTAACGGGTAGTCAAGCACGCTGGCATAGTATGCAAAGTACGCCACCACGAAGGAAAAGTAACACATGGGGAACAAAACTCTTGCTAATCTGTCTAACCAATGGACATCCGCATTTGGCGGTTTCGGTTTTGGGGTGTTGTTGTTCGCGACAGGAATGGCAAGTGGATGGTTGGCAGCAGCGGTCCGTCTAAGAAGATTTGTCTGTGCTTTGTCAGCCTGTGGGTTTCCGTTCTTTCCTCCTTCGTCCATGATTGAAGCAAGTGTGGAGTGAGGAGTTTCCTGTAAAATGCAAACCGTGGAATGAGTTATTTCTGTTACCACTGTAACTGTTATTGCAACCCCCAACTGTAATTTTTTACGGTCATCGCATTTTTCATTGTAATCAATATTGTACTATTTTCAATGTTGTCACTGCCATTATTACAAAAAAAACAGCAATGGTTCCATAACCAGTCAATCTCGAATCTAACATTTAGGCTATTTGTGATTTATCTAAAGCAAGATTTAGGGTATATTGCATTAACAAATACTAGTTACCGATTGTACCGAAAACAAAATACATCCTATATAAGCTACTGATGGTATAACAACTAACGGTACCGTACTAAAATGCAACAACTGATGGTACCGTAATGGATGCATCCTATTCTAGTTACTAATGATACAGAACTATGCACCCTGTGCTAGTTAGTGATGGTACCAAACTAAATGCACTTCTTATTAGTAACTGATTGTTTGAAAATAAAGTGCACCCCATACTATAGGTATTGATTTAGTACCTTAATAAAATGCGCACTTAGAAAAGTATTTCACGGTGTTACCAAATTAACCGATGCACTCTATATGAGGTACTAATGGTGCCGAATTTTGTTGATTTTGAATGGGAGGAGGGATTGTTAGAAGAGGAACTAGAGGGGGATTGAAAAATAAAAGGTGTACTTATGGGTGTTATCGTGTTTAGTAAGTACCTTTGTGAGTAGGGGCTGCAACTCAATTCGACCTTTTTCTTCGTCTGATGGCTGCGCCTTCCTCAGGTGGGGTCGGGTGTTTAAAACCAGGATGAACTCCAACAGAGAGGCGAAAATAAAGCCGAATGAAGTAAGAAGAAAGTAGTCAATAGCTTTGACGTAGCTCACCTGGAAATATAAAATCACATTGCCGTAAAACGTTATCATAAACCAATGTTGCTTTCATTACAAACCTTTTAAAAGAGAAGATGGTTAGTCACTGATTTCGATATCAGTTCAGAGACAGCGCGAAATGTCATGTAATTTTTTCAGTTTTGCTAAAGATTGCTTCTGGCTAATTTTTAAGCAATTTAAACCATAAACCGCAAAACATTAAAAAATGACCGCGTTTAGTGTGGATTCCAAGGAACAATAGACCAATTCGACTGGTCAGTCACGTGATCTGAATTTGGTAAACAAAGATAAGAAGGTTAAACAAGAAGAAGGCAAACCACCTTTAGAACTTTTACATTTTGTAACTTTTTATATTTTTGGAAAACTGTAAAAGGAAAAATCATCTGTTGTCAATGACGTTAAAAAATCAGAAATGGTCCTCTGTGCACCATATTGCGTCTTCCGGTGTATAATGTTTACCCAACTCAGAGACTGTGACGTCAGCGGACTAGGTCTTTATCAGGCAAATTACGAAAACTCCGCTGCCAATACCGTGCTCGCATACAGCAAATTGACCTGGTACTAGTTCGGGCGCGTTATTCAAGGTTTCATAGCAGTCTTAGCTTGGCACAAAATCATGGGTAGTGCACTAGTGCTCTTGCTCGGGGTATCGTACTTGAGCATTTGATACCTCCAAGATAGCCCAGCTGGTAAGGCGCCAGTCTGTCGTAAGGGATGCCAAGGTTCGACTACTATAATATCGGGGTCTTAAAATAACTGAGGCGAAGGTGCTGCCTTTGCTCTAACATCTGCAAACAGTTAGACTTTCGCGTCTTCTCGGACGTTAAGAACGTTAAACCGTCTGAGTTGCAGACCTCGAAAGGGACCTCGAGTCCTATTGCCTGTTCTCCCGTGATTCCTTGAGTCAAAAATGTCATGAACAGAACAAAACAAGGTTTTAAAACAAAAGAATAAGATCCTTTCCTACCTTTGGCATACTAGCATTGATTGAGCCTTGCAACAAAATGGTACTGAGGATTGTGGTAACGGCAAGTGTCACTCGCGCAGGGACGGCAGCACGGCTTATCCAGAAGCAGCACCAGGAGAGAAACACCAACACCATCGCCGGTACATAGGTAGATGTTATGTAAAAATCCATTCTTCTCCTCAAGGTAAACACTGCCTTCATACTTGCAAAAGATCCTGAACAAAAAGTAAATTCATCTTAGAGGCTGAGAGCTCAGTGTGATCATGGCCGAGTTGTCATCAAAAGACGATTAGCCGTCTGCCCTGGGTTAATTCCCTGACAACCAATAGGTTTTGTTAATAGGACTATCGCTATGATTAAACTTCGAACAACTAGGCCCAGGTTTTGGGCTTCACACACTGTTGGGTGGGAGTTTTCAAAACTAGAAGTCAACGTAGGCTTGATGATACGAATGCACTAAGCCGGGAAAGTAAACTGAAAAGTACGGGCCCGAAATGACTGGTCTTTATAAAGAAATAACAGAGTGGAAAAAGTCAAGCGTGCATTAAAGGCGATATTGTGCACAGTAGTCCAGTACACATTCGTGTCGGGAAAGTACGTTTTTAAGCATGGTTTGGCATACTATGCATGAATATATAAACTGGGGAACCTTCATCGGAAGCCTGTTGTTTCTTTTTAATCTAGATTTTTCAGCCAGATTGCTTGAAAACCATCTTTATAACTGAAAGCGAACCTGTGTTTTCTGTACAATGGGAAGTGAGGAAAAGGCTTGAAACCTTAGATTTTATTTTCCATGCAAGGGATATTTAGACAGGTAAAATGGCAATAAAATGGCACTGAGGCGTTACAGTTCAGACGGAACTATAGCCGAGGGCAATTGTTTAGGCCTTGTTCGGCTACGTCAGCACGGCATAGCTAACAAAGAAATGAGCATTTCAGTTGGCTCACTGCAGTTTAACTGTACCTTACCTGCACTATTAGTTTGTTTCTTTGTAAACGTCTCTGTGCCTATCAGTTCGAACT